>CALNHX010000856.1:0-277944 GCA_940337035.1 Agriotes lineatus
GGATAATAAAACCTCACTTGCACGCCTCTAATTATTATCTAGTTTAAAAAGTCGGATTTTATAAAATTGATTGTTGATTGAACTTCTCCATTTAAAACTTATGCAACTTGTAGTATCTTGTGTAATCCGGGATTGCGCACAATGATTTTTCAAATTTCGATGCTATAATTTCACCTGCATCTCCCGGTACTTTGCCTAAAGTTTTTCCTTCCACTTCGACAAGAGACAAGCCCTATGCTTCCAATCTTGTTAATACGACTGGAATGTTTCCAAAATTTAGGGTAATATAGGCCAAATGTGAACTAATTGTTGTATACAGGACATCGTTGTCATTCAGGTTTTGAATCACGTCATTTATTTTGTTGAGATTTTCTGAGTAGTTTATTATTTAGTACTAATTATAATGTGAGTAAAATGTCAAGAATTTTTGTATTAAAATATAATTATTAGATTTGTTTGTTTGTTTTTATTATATTTTTTAGAGTTTGTTTTTTTTTTAAATTATATTTGAGTAACTACTAGGACAGCAATCGCCAACCCGTCAAAAAAATTGTGAACAAGGTAAGAACTCAAGTCATTACTGAGAAGATTATTCAAAGTATGTACTGACCGATAAACTCGACTGTCAATACGGTGATTTACTTCTTCACTCTGAGGTCCGATGGTTGAGTAGAGAGACAAAATATCCAGTTTTAGTTTGGGTTGCCTTAAAAGTAAAAGTGTTATTCAGTTCAACCTATTTGTGTGAATAATCTTTTTTCTTCAATATGAAAGTGATAAAGAGCAAATACCGTAACCGATTTACAGACAAACATTTGAACAATTTGATTCGAATGGCTGTAACGAATTACACTGCCAATATTAAAAAACGTATCAATGAGTCTGAGTGTCACCATTCTCATTAAGAATTTTCTTTTTTCTAAATATGGAAAAATTTTGAAACGCGGATGGCGGAAAATTATCAATGCTTACCCGATTGAGATTGTCTACTTTTAGCTACATTTTTTACGTCCTCGCAAATAAAAATTGACCATAGACATAAATTGCATATTTAATTTCAATAGACAAATGCATAATTGAGAATAACCTATAAGAACCTACTCATTTAAGGTTTTTAACCGATATTTTCAATGATAGATTATGTTGGTTAATTATTAACAGGAGTCGTTTCACAGGTTCAATTTCAAATTATGGCGCTTTATCGACAACGTAAATGTTGCGCGTGGAAGTTGCGCAACGTCCAATTTTGCGCCGCCGACATCAAGCTACCGACGTTGAGTGCAACTTCTGATTTGGTTTCTTCTGTGGATTAACCTCTGCAAAGAAGCTAGTAAAAAGCAGTGACCGAAGTTGCATAAAAATACAATTAATCTGTGTTCTAGGTAAGCTAATCTATCCCGAAATAGTGCAACGGCATAACTGAATGTTTTGTTACGATACAGGGCCCAGAGCAAAACGACTTTCAACACAAATTACTACTAACTGACGGTAAGCAAACCTAAATGTAGCAAGCCATTCGATAACACAAAAATATCTACGATCTACTATCACGAGCATGGCTAATGCAGCTACCATGAACATAGTCTACTCTAAAGTTACACGAAGTGCAATACGAATCAATAAAATAATCCCAAATGCAATATACACCATGAATTTCAATTCGACGGACATTTCTCAAATACAAATTTACACAAATAATCCTACAATATGCATGCTCTACGAAATGTCTATAATTAGCAGAGCAGTTAATACGCTAATTCACATATACACACCTCAGTACAAGTCATACGAATCACGCATGCTGTTTTCCAGGGTCGAGCGCAAATCAACAGCAAGTTCGGAAGCATCTGGTGCGCCAAGGAGCCGACTTCCAACAGCATTGCGAGCGTCGCAGGGAGGGTGGCGAATAGACGATGCCAGTACCAATTACACAAAGCACCAAATAAGGTAAGCGAACCAAATCCATATTACAAACATTTTCCTGGGTGGATCCAAAACTCAATGGCAAATACGATCCATAATGCGATCCCAAATTTAATGTCCAAAACTCAAATGCGATCCAGATATCAAATCCAAATTTTTAATCCATATCTTTAATCCATATTTTTAATGGCTAAAAATACAAATTTTACAAATAGATTACGGCGTTCAAAAGAGGGAAGCGCTGGCAAACACCATGTACGAACCTTAAGATGTTGTGCAGCCAACTCGTTGTCGGGCGTGTGAAGAAGGAACGTCCCAAGAAATCCGTCCGTGACGAAACGAATGCCGGAGACACCAATACCAATCTCCGGAACATTCCAGCAGGGGTTAAGAAGTCTCCAAATCCTTCCAACTATGAAGATGGCTTCCAAAAGCCGCGAGACCAGCCCCCATAGGAAGCAATTCCAACTCTCACAACGCAAGACTTGCCAGGAAATGGCCGAAAAATGCTCCAAACCAGCCCAATTCAGCTTATCAAAGTTCCCAAAAATTGGAAAGTTGGCCAACGTAAAAACTAAAGAATGCAGAGTGCTCTGAACTGATAACAGCAGTGTAGCATTAAGTTTGAAATTAAAGGTAGATGTTAACAAAGTTGCCTATCCAAAGTAAAGTATTGTATTTTTAGGAAAATAAAGCAAATAACCAAATCTGACTAATTTATTTCAATCAATAAATAGGAAAATGTCAAAATGAGCGTAACAGGAGTTCCAAACCTAATAAGGGATCTTTTACATGCTACACATTGTAGTAACATGGGACCCACAGCTTTACATCACTTCCGAATGATGGCATTCATCTGCATTTTTTTATTTTTGAAAACCGGGACTGGGAATCGAACTCGCGACCCTTAGATCAGTAGTCAGGATGCTTACCACTGAGCTACCGACCCCGGCTAGTATCATCATATAGCATTTTTGAAAATTCAAATTGCTCATTGTGTGGCGAGTACTGTTTGCTCAAGGTCAAAGGTGTCAAAAACATATGACAGCAGTACCTGTGTCTGCAGACAGAGATAGAATGCCTCAGTATGTACCAAAAAAAAACTGTACATGTACAAGGCCCTTTAAAACTGTAATGGAAAATATAAATTTCAATTTTTGCACTCAAAAGCAACGAATACCTTTTGTTTTTCTCAAATATACACATATAGCCCAGACATTTTAGGTTTTAGCTTCCAAACAAATATGGTAAATCTGTAAATTGTCAATAGCCCAAGAAATAAAGGGATGACGTAGGGGGTAATTAGGAGAAAGCTGACTTTTGACCAGTTGTTAGAACACTATAAGAGATATTTCTCCAAAATTCCCCACCCCTCCCCTTATACTTCTTCTGGCTAAACTCCAATATAGCCCACTGGTGCTTAGGCACATGCGCGTGATAATGTGTTTCTCAGTTTGTTGGTGGTTCTACAAATGTTCAGACAATGGAGGCAAAACACAAGCGTCTCATGCATGCCAGATCCAATCTTGGCTACCCCCAAGGTGCGAATTTAGGTTGGCTGCAGTTTGAGATTTGTGTGTACTTAGTACTTAGTAGATTGACCACTGTTGCCACATTGAAATCACGGGATTTTGCGTTCTGATAAGGTAGTTTGGACATAGTACATCAATTTTGTAAACTACAATACTTACACTTTGCGTATGTGTCCTAATAATTCAGAACTTCGTCCCTGAAAATCATACAAATGGAGGTCATTGAATGACTAGCTATTTATGCAATATTAAACAGTTGCTTAACAGTAATTACACCACGCTGAAAAAATAATTGAAAACTAAATTGTTTTAACGGCCAATTAAAGTAATGTCTACAGATAGTAAATTTGTTAGAAACACCATGCGAGCGTTTGCGTACGTATATTGTGGTTTTTTATTATAGAAACAGAGGAGACTGGTTTGAAATTATTTCAGCAGTATAGCTATAGTGTGACATGCGACCGGTCTTATAAAGACCACTAATTTGAGATTAACTTTAATTATTTATTAAAGTAAACAAGATCGCATTAAAATGTTAGTGCTCATGATATTTTATTCATTTGTAAACAAACTTTAATGGGCTTTTGTTTATTTAAACAAAAAATTAGAGTTAAAGATTCCTTTTAGTATGTCCGTGAACGCTATAAATATAAATTGACCAACTTGCAATACCAATAACTTCCTTGTAGCTGCATTTGAAAAATTTTATAGCAACACCATTAGACCTTTCTTTGCCACGCTTATTGGACAAAAATGTGAAATTAGAATGAAGCAGGACCTAATCCCACAATCTTAAAATAAAACTGAAAATTTTTTAGTCCATCTCACCTCTTGTAACGCCAATCCTGGGACACACTGTATATTAAATAAAGAATTTAAAATAATGTCGTGTGACTCACTTGTTCTTTCTCACTTCAACTACGGACACCTTATACGCACGCTGCATTGATGCGGATGAACGTAGAAGGATACAACTTGTGCAAAATAATTGTTTACGTTTAATTTACGGCGTGAAAAATCACTCACAAACTAAAAGAAGCAAAGTGGCTTAATATGGAACAGCGGAGAAATATTCAGTGTGATGTTCTGTACTATAAAGTAATTATCACACGGGCTCCATCATATCTTTGCCGTAAAGTAAACTATAGAACAGACATTCATAATCTTAATCTACGACATAAGGGTCTATTAACTATTCCTACTCATTGTACTTCAATCTATCAAAGAAGTTTTTCAAACGTCCGCAAATTCTTCAATAAGTTTCCCTTAGAATAGAAAGATCAGTCACTAATTAAATTTAAATCATTGTGTACAAAAATAAACTATTGGAGGGAGGTGTTTGGTGTATTATGTAAGCTTTCACGTTGCATCAACTATTAAGTATTTGCGCACTTAGTTAATATGAGCAAGTAGTCTACTTGGGAGGGTGGTAGATCAGTAACCTTACATGTTGCTGTACTCTTCCTTTTGTCCCTTAATTAATACATTTTATTGTTAGTATAATTACTTAGTTAACAGTCACCAGCGTGGCCAAGCGGTTAGGGCGTCAGGCTGCGGTGCCACGGTACGGGGTTCAATCTCGACATCTGGCAACTGGCGGGTGGCCCACCCAGTCGCTTTAAAAAATTGGGTACTGAAACCACAGTTGTGGAAGTAGAGAAAGTAAGGCAGTCGTCAAAGGCGTTATGCTAACCACATCACCCAGTACGCCGTTAACGGTGTGCCAGATGACTGGGTTTCGGAAAGAGATATTTTGGCGACCCTGACTCGCCTTGTCTGAGGCCATGTTCCTACATGGAATGGAGTGCCCGAACTTTACGTACTTAGTTAAGAATGTATTTTTTTATTATAAGACAATAAACATTATTATTATTATTATTATATCTGTGATGCGATGTATACAAAGCAGTCCATTACGCCATAGGTTGTTATGCACTGCTTTGCAAGCTTTTTAAGTAATTTGCTTATTCAAAGTGGAAAATAAAACGTATGCATCATGGGCATTACTTGATGTTCATAACCCTTGGGCGACTTATTAACCCTCAGGCTTGTGAACTTGTCCCCCTCGAAAGGGCATAAACATCTTCATAATCCCCTTGGTACATAAATAACTATTATAAGCCTTGGGCTGTAAAGTGACACCTTACGCCTTCAAAAATAGAATATAGTGACAAATTCCGCCTGGTTGTACATAAAACAATTTTTTTTCAATCATTTTATTTTGACGCTCCGTAAAATTCTGTGCCACAAGCCCAGGTTTCTTAGACTTCTGCGATAATATGCCATGTAGTGGGCTCAAAAGCTAGTTATAAATATTATTTTGTACAGCAGAGTGAATCACACATCTACTTAAAGTTGATTCCGTTTCAGTTTTGATTAGTTGTCACAGACAAGCTCTTCACTTCCTTCTTCATGGTCGCAAGCCAGTTGGTTAGTGCTTCGTCATACCAATTGTCTCAAAAATAGTTAATAAAGCTGACAATGCCATTTAATAACGTGGCAATGGTATTAGTTACACAACAAAGTTGTAGAAATACGAAGAGAATAAAAAGGATATATTTAGGCTTGACATTACAAGTACGGTTTAATACAAGTTATTTAACCAATGAAATTCATAACAACAAGATGTAGAACAACATGTGCAAATATGAAGTCGGCAAAACCCCTCTCTGGACTGATACCATAAAACTGGCTTCTGTTTTCAGGATTTACTTGTAGTCGAAGACAAACTGAAATAACGTTTTATAATTAAAACACTTTGTATAGTGTGAAAGGTGCTGTAAAGTGTACACATATTATAACTTATAGATATTAACGATACAAGTTTGATTATGAGCACCTTAACAAAACAAGTTTGACTGCCAGAACAAAGCGGTGAGCCGTGTTCTGCGGCAATCAAAAGAGTCTCGTTAAGTGAAATAAGCAAATGTGTATTGTTCAATATTTTATCCTCATCAATAAATTCTGGTGCAATGTATTTTTGTATATAAAAAGTGTGTGGTAAATATCCATTACTGCACTGAGTGTGGTAATTACCTAATATCCATTACCGGAATAAGTGCGGTAATGAAGCTTGTAACAATACTAAAATTAATTTGGTTAATAGTCTATAACAACACCGATGAGATAAAAACAGCCCTAAACTGGTACACACTGTAGTAACAAGGGGAAACATGCCTTGACAAACGTGTTAAATATATTTGGCTAAGCACACACTCTAAGGCTAACTGTAATGTACTTTTGTATTACCTGCTAAGACAAAACTGCTCACGCATGATATAAATCCGCTTAAGAATGAATTGAAGGGAAATGTACCCACTAACAAGCAGTAAACAAACTGGACGATGCCCGTTAGCAAAATATAAAACAAATAGGCATCAATAATCTTCAGCTTCTTTGGGGTCTTGCCACTGTATTCATTATAAAATTTTGATATTACGGCGGTTATTTTTGCCATTTTTTTCAATAAATCTTCACAATGTGAATTATTAACCTTGCAAACCGGCAATTCCAGACACGCACACAGACATGAAGTTAGCCACTCTTACAACATTATAAACACGTCAATCAGTTTAGCCAAATTTTACTTACCAAAATCACCAAATTCTTGGTATACAATGTGCAACCAAAAAATAGTTGAAATTCTAATCAATCAAAAATATGTACTGTATAGACCATTCACCAAACACAAAAACATTAACTATTTCTTTAAGTTGGCATATACTGAAATGGTATTTAGCCCTACATTCGGCTCTGCTAGCTAAGCAGGAATATTTAAAAAACAAATCACAAAAAGCACAGAGTTGAAGTAAATCACACATCTGTAAATGTTAACGTAAATTGTCAATCCGAACTCACATTGGCAAAAATAGCCATTAGCATCGGTATGAATTGTATTAGCAGGCTAGAAATAAAGCTCAAATTTCATAGTTTGGTATCTTTAATGAACGTAGCTAATTATAAAACAGTTTGGGCAAAGTAAAAGCCTAAGTCATTTAAAATAATGCTGGCAAAGAAGGTTTCAAAATGTGTACAGCTTATTTGAATTAGGTCTATTTCCTGTATTTGAATTGATAGACAGTGTTTTGTTTCTAACGACCTGGATATAGAGACAAATGAATAAATTATTGAAAGTTTGATTGAATTTGGCTCCAACTTTATTAAAAGAAATCTGATACTTACAATTTTTATACATAAAAATAAAGTGCATCATTGTGTTCAGCACAATTTAAAGTATCTGTGGAAGTGTGGGTAGCGTTTTTTCCCGAAATTAAATTTTTCACCGAGGTGGTGGCTTCCGATCTTCAAGCGTTCATCGAAGGAGGTCCACGAGGCTCCGATAGCAGCAAACGAGAGGCGTACAGCAGTGAGAGGACGTTGCAGAGTACCATGCGGACCGGCAGCAGCGATTACAGCGGTATCAGCACCAAAGGGGACCCTGGTTTCAACGCCAGACAGTGGAGGAGCTCTCCGATCCTAAGAATTGAGGTTAGATTAGACTTGTTAAGTTATTATCCGTGTTAGAGCTACAAAACTTACCGTGTGGAACAAGAAAGACCTGAGGAAGCCGTCTCCAGTTTTAAATATCGTCTAGTAGGAATATTGGATCCAGAAATTACCAAAATAATACTTGGAGGTTAAGATAAACAAATTCGAATCGACCGACGCTTAACAAACAAGCAAAGCGTTGTTTTTGGCTGTAAAACAAAGGAATTCAAATAAGCCGTTGATAGGCGAGTAATTCAAATCTTACCATCTAATCTGCTCAATTAATTATAGTTTTAATGTAATCACACGTCACACGCCAGCTTGGCACATTTTGAAGTTGTTTGGGCTAGTAGATTTTTGACAGATTGCGCAGCACCATCGCTGTGTTTCGTATGCATTCAATTCCAGTTTTAAAATTTAACGTAAATACGAACCTAAAGTCTTGAGATTTCGAGTTTCATGCGATTTTAATTTGAGCTAGCCAATTCGAATCAAAAAGATGTGGTTTATTAGATAAAAGGGCGTACTACTGTTTTTTTATAGTAACGTAAACACGAACCCAGAAATTTTAATCAGGACACATTTGATAGTTAAAAACTACAAAGTTACGTGTGATATCTTTGACTGATTTATTTAATTATTATAAAAAATACATACCATCAGCTTTCAGCAAAGATTATTGCAATACATACAATTTTTGTGCTAGGAATTCTGTATTTTGTTTTGCAAAGATTTCCACACCTGCATTAAGGCGCCTTTGAATTTAAAAATGACAATCAATGACAATTAATAAATCTCATTATTTTAGTGTCAAAGTACCTATTATTCTAGAAATTCTTGCCTGAACTTTTATAAAATGTAATAAAAATACCTATTAATAAATGCTACATCAATAGTATCCAACCGAGTATTTGTTTAACATCCTTAGTAGTTAGTTATAACATTTATGACAGTTGATAAATAAATGCCACATCCCTAACCTATTTGTTTAAGTAACTTTTTGTAAGTACATTCCTAGACAAAAATGTATTTTGGAAGTACACTCATGAAATTATAGATCTCAAAGGTCACTTTGTGTTTTTATGTTTACTGAACGGGCTATAGGAGTTAATATTTTAGCTTATGTACTAAATTATATTATAACTGAAATAAAAATACTCTAATTCAGTTTTAGGGCAGATACATTTCTAGTTAAAATATACACCTGAATTACTTGTCAAACCGGACGTCAAACGTTCTTGTTCTTCAGCCAGCCGGCGATATTGTTTAATCCACTGCCTCCTACACTTACAAGCCATGCTGTTGGAGATTTGTCAACGCTGCTGGTAGACGAATTTTTGTACTGTTTATTTATAAAAACGTCTGTTCAAATGTGGCGTGTGATTAAACATTAATATGTTGGACTGCTCTATGTTTGAAGAAATACAGTTATTTGTACAGTGCGTAAATTAAGTATGGAAACGGTAGTATTATTTGCATACGGCCATAGATAGAACTCTGAAATTTGGTATAGAAGTAAAACATACGGTTTTCTACTAATATTCATGGTTCCAATTTTTTTCTCGATCGTTACGACTGCAACACGGCCAACTTGATTATTTTTTAAAATTGAAATGGGGGTCGAAAGTACCATCATTAGAAAGCTGTTTTTGTGTAAAATCCAACGATGTAGCACTTGATATGACAGTTTTGAAAAATAACTTCACTATACCAAATTAAACTTTGAGAATATTACTTTCAACGGCTTGCTAAAAATTTAGTTGGCGGTGAATGCTTTGTTTTGTTTTTCAACGTTAAACAGTATATTTTCACCGCCAACTAAATTTTTAGCATATCTAGCAAGCCGTTGAAAGTAAGTAATATTCTCAAAGTTTAATTTGGTATAGTGAAGTTATTTTTCAAAACTGCCGTATCAAGTGCTACATCGTTGGATTCTACACAAAAACAGCTTTCTAATGATGGGACTTTCGGCCCCCATTTCAATTTAAAAAAATAATCAAGTTGGCCGTGCTGCAGTCGCAACGATCGATAAAAAAAATTGGAACCACGAATATTAGTAGTATACCAAATTTCAGAGTTCTATCTATGACCGTATTTAAATAATACCAACGTTTCCATACTTAATTTACGCACTTTGTATAGGCCGTTCAGTAAACATAAAAACATTTAAATTGTTTTGGAGTTATCATTTGCATACAATTTTTGTACTAGGGATTCTGTATATTGTTTTGCTAAGGGTACTCACTTGCATAAAGGCAGGTTTAATTCAAAAATGACAATCCATGAGAATCCTTTATCTAATAGACGTTTCTGTCTGGGACGCTGTTTTGTCTGGGACGCTGTTTCAGCAGCCAAACCGTAAGAGATAGAGAAAAAAGTTATGAAAGTTATATGTTTGGAATGGTCATGTCAGGTCAGGAACCGAATTTCAGTCACGTGACACTTCCTGTTTTCGAGAAATCACGTGATTTCCGTCTGTCTGGGACGCTGTTTTGTCCGGGACGCTGTTTCAGCAGCCAAACCGTAAGAGATAGAGAAAAAAGTTATGAAAGTTATATGTTTGGAATGGTCATGTTAGGTCAGGAACCGAATTTCAGTCACGTGACACTTCCGGTTTTCGAGAAATCACGTGATTTCCGTCTGTCTGGGACGCTGTTTCAGCAGCCAAACCGTAAGAGATAGAGAAAAAAGTTATGAAAGTTATATGTTTGGAATGGTCATGTCAGGTCAGGAACCGAATTTCAGTCAGGTGACACTTCCGGTTTTCGAGAAATCACGTGATTTCCGTCCGTCCGGGACGCTGGTCCGTCCGGGACGGTCTTTTTTGTTTTATTAAATGAGGCATTTGTCTCACTGGACTGCTAGTTAATAATTATAATTCTCATTATTTCACTGTCGCAATTTTTATGGAAATTCTCGCTTGAACTTTTATAAAATGTAATAAAAATACCTATTAATATACGCTACGTTAATAGTATCCAAGACAGTTGTTGTATAATATCCCTAACAGCAGCTATTTATAACATTTATAACAGATGCTAAGTAAATGTCACATCCTAACCTATTTGTTTTAGTAACTCTTTGTAAGTACATTCCTAGACAAAAAAATTTGGTAGTACACTCATGAAATTTTTGAATTCAAAGGCCACTTTGCGTTTTTATGTTTACTGAACAGACTATACTGTACTGTTCGTGATAAGTGAAAGTAAAATTGCTGCTAGTATTTATGGGTTAAATACAACCGAGGTAAGTAACAATCTGACCTAATTTTTACTGCATTTCTTGAAACTTTTAATTTTATATTTAGAATGCCACGAATACGCTGTGTACCAACCACAACAGTACCTTAAAAGAAAATCGTATGCAAACTATAACAACATTTTCTTTTCCAATGGACGAGATCCGAAAGAAAGCATGGCTTCATGCAACAGCACGAGAACGTTGGACCCCAACAGAAAGTGCTGTCGTGTGTGAAATATATTTTAATGGAACAGACATTTGAAAACGTTAGAAATAAGAATGAGAAACTGCAGAGCATGTGCTGCATCACCCTCGATTAGCTGACAATGCGGTTCCAAGCGTATTTTCAAATTTACCAACATATTTGTCGGCGAAAGCGCCTCAAGAAAGGACAAATCCTGAATGTAGAAGCAGACAAATATTGAAAAGACATGCACAAACAGTGAAAGTGTTTTTAAATGATGACATGAGCAGTTTTTCGAATTTTATGGAACAATTTACGTCACACAAATTTAGATGTTACCGAGCAGATAAGTTTATTATGTTCAAATAAGATTATTTACAGTAGTACAGTTGCGGCCAAAAAAAAAATGGGACAGTTACGTCTATTTTCGCGATTATTTCACCTTTCGTCACTGCATTTATATGCGGCTAAATTACTTTGTCGTATTATTACTTCCCTCGTCTGAAAGACGAAGGAAGTATTGTAATCGCGAAAAAAATCACCTTCCGAGATTTCTCCAGATCTTCACGTTTTCGGGTTCCTAGATGGCGAAAAAGAGGTTTTCTTAATTCGTCTGTCTGTCTGTCTGTTGGCGGTATAACTCAAAAAAATTTGTCGGAGGAAGACAATATTTTGCATACACATTATATATATTGTTATGATACATGAGGCAGTGTAATCAAATACAATAAAGAAATATTTAAAACGAATAAATTTGGCAGATTGCTATAATTAAATCTTGATGGGTGTTAAATTTTAAACATTATAAAAAATTTTAATTGAGACAATGAGAGAGGAGATTTTGATATTAATTGAATACTAATTTAATGGTTACCGAAAATTTTGATAAAGTTCCAGCCAAGGTTACAATTGACAAATGTATTTGTTAGAATGATAATAATTAATAGCATGTAATAATAGGATTTTTAAAATAAATAAGTGTGCAATAAGAATTGTATCTAACATAAATGAAAATTTTGTTTAAGTTAGTTATATAAACAACTCATAAAAACACACATGTATTTCTGAATTAAAGCATTTTGTAAAATAAAACTAGAAAGTTATATCTAAATTTGTATTATTTTGGTAAATACAAATTTAAAAAGAGTCTTAAACAAATTTGCGTGGTGAGATAAAATGAAAATGTTAATTAGAACTTATGGAGGTCCCTACATAATCGGTCAAGAGATTATACAAGTACAGTCAATTGGAAATAAACATACAGAAGGTTATATTAATTGAATACATTTGGATTGGTTCGACTATACAAGATATTATTGGAGATTCTTACAAGTAACTAATTGATTTGGATAAGTTGTAAGTGTTGCTGTAGACATCGGAATAGATATTAAAAGGAACAAGGTTAGATTTGGAACTTTATAATATTGGAACTTACCAGAGGTTGAATACTTTGATGGTGACGTTTCACGTTTGCAAGGAGGGATGATTGGATTCTGTAAGCAGTGCGGGTGATATTCTGGATGGATGCAGTGAAAGGGGTTCACGTGCCATCCTGGGTGCCACTGTTTGAGGAGTGAGCAGTAAGTTTTGCAGTCTGACGATATTGGGATCCGTTGTTGGTTAGAGTTTGGCAGAAAACGCAAGAGAAAGTATTAAGGTGTGTGTAAAGAGTTAATGAAAGTTTTTTAAATAACAATTAGTACAAGAAGGTGTTCAAATAGACTTGATTTATTACTTACTTAGGAGAATTGATTAAAATGAGTGTAAAGATAATATACAATTGTCAATACCTGGCTTGATGAGTTTTGAAAATCGGTTTGACAGCAAATGTCTTTAACTGTAATATTAAAATTCAATTAATAGAGATCTTGATTTGGCGAACCACCTGAGATAAGAGAACTTGATTTTAAAAAGGAATTATTATTTAATTAGAAAGGGCATTGCATTAATAAAGGGTAAGTTTTAAGTAAATATCAAATATATAACAAATGTTGTTATGCAGTAGTAATTGCAGATAGTATTATTGCATAATATAGTTTAAAGTGGTGCATTACATTTCATAAAATATATGGCTAGTTCAACGTGGAGCTTATATAGCCATTGTAATATATCTGGAATGAAACCGGTACAATTTCATACAAATATATACATGGTGAGCAGCTTAAAAAAAAAATTTTTGTTTATTTTTCATTCAACTTAGTAATAGATACAAGTAATAATGTGTACATAGTGCATGCTTTATTCTTACCAAAAATGGGAGCGAATAGATACAGAATACATTTTTTATAATACAAAAACGAGGCACAAATTAGCCCCTTACTAAATATAGCTGCGACGGAGAAATTAGAGAGGCCGGTCCGCCGTGGCTCAGATAGAAATTGCGCGTTCCCTACCATATCGCACTATACGTTGGGGCTGCGCACGCGATCCGCCTGCCGTTCGAATTCGACCACCGGTAATAACGTTTTTTTTTTAATTTGAAAATTTATTTAATTTATTAGAAACGTGAAGATATTTTTACTCCTAACTTAATTTGATTTTTAAAATTTATTATTGTCACAATGTCGACGAGGGAAGTACTGCGTAAAGCCTTTTACAGATTTTTTAATTTGGAATTGTTTGGCAGATGTCAAAAATCAATGTTGCAATATGACATATTAATAGAACAAATTCAAGCAGCTAGAATTAGACAAAAATCTGTTATAAGAGTTATCCCATTTTTTTATTGGCCGCAACTGTATATACTATAAATTAAATATGGTGGTACATATTTTGTTGTCTACTTTGAATATTTTTCAATTCCTAGCTTTATCGCTGTTTTGTAATTTTGATAACCTACATTTTAATTCAACAGTCTGTAACACTGTTGTCATACTATTGCTGCATTATTGTTAAAATAAAATGTTTTGCATTTTAATAACGTGGGATCAGATGTCCATTTGAATTGTTTACTTTAAGCCTCTAAATACATTTTTTTAATAATTTTATGGGGCATCCTGTATATAGGAGTGTTACAAAAAATGGTCAACAAAATAGGAATATGTTAGTTATATCTAAAAACATATATTCCACATAATAACACAAGCAATGCTATATTTTTATTGAGATGTAAATATTTTATCATTGTGACATTTTAACGTAGGACTGCGTCTAACAGCGCGGTAAGTATGAGGTGACTTAAGGCCGACCGCCTCGCGCCTGTAACAAAAAGAGATTCCAATAACAGGTAATTTTGTTCGATCTTTAATCGCCCATTGTCTATTATACAGTTTCCGTCAATAAAAAATAGGGCAACCCTTAAAACAGATTTTGGTCTAATTCTACCTGCTTGAATTTGTTTTTATTAATATGTCATATAGCAATATTGAATATTTGACATCTGCCAAACAATTCCAAATTAGAAATAATACAACAAGCTGCGAAAGTGACATATATCGTGCGAGTATATTCGAGAAGCGAGTCGAAGCGTAGCGAAGCCGAGTGACTTAATACGCTAGCGTACGATAAACTTTCGAGCGCGTTATGTACGGTTGTTGCCCATGTAAACTCAACTCTGAGAAATGCGTAATAAAAACGATTCGTATTCTTGCAAACTTTTAGGAGACTTTTAGTTCCAGGGCTCGAAATTTTGATCACCTTGTACAAGTTTTTAAACACGTAACACATTCTGCCAAAAGAAAATATTTGACGCAGTGTTTTTACTTTTAGACGGTCATGCTAAACGTCATCTTGAATAATCAATTTTCTCAATGATTAGAGGGTGGCATCAAGTGGTTTCCTGAAATATACCCCCTATTAAACAAAAAACATCAATCATACCACAAAACACGGTTTTGTCTCTGGCACCCGGACCATGACAAAAAAGAGAAGAAAAACATTACGGCATCGAAGTATAGCTTTCTAAGCTGTTATGCACATTGTAATGCTCCCGTCGCGAAAAATCATTCCCATTTACGCTCAATAAAACCAAATGTCTCACTTCCCGAAAATTAATAAATAAGAAACCCATTACTCCATTCAGGCCCTGATCCGCTATTATTATAACAGTCTAAACGGGACAAGGCCTGCTGTACCACTTTCTCAGAAACGCTTTGTCTTCTTACGTTCCTTACAGTCTCGCTTTAGACCAGTTTTCAGTTAGACCAGTTTTAAGAACACAAGAGTGACAACTGGTCTAACTCAGTTAGTGCTAGTGCTAGTGCACTAGTAAAAAGGGTTATACAGGATGTTAATTAAGTACGTGTAACGCTAAGCTTCCGTTTGATTGGAATTAATCGAATATTAAATAATATTTGCCAACCTAAACATCGCGACCTATAGCGTTATCAAGGGCCGCGGTGTGTTCCAGCAAGATAAGACAGTTCCGACCGTGATAACAGTGCGAAACAAAGGTGCTCCGCCTCCCCCCCCCCCCCCCTTAATGGCTTTACAAAGCATATAAAAGGACTTGCACGGCTCATTTAGAGAGAGATTATTACAGAGATTTTCCTTCCGATAGGTTGTCCTTCCAGAGAGTTCCTCCGTCGACTCTACCAGTACCTAGGGAACCGTTCCGAGGCTGAGTTTAATTCAGTGGTCTCAATCGGACTCCTGAAACGCCAGCCAACTTATCCTGTAAAATTCCTGACAGCTAGTTCAATTCAGTGGTTCTGTGAAGACGTCTGAAACTCCAGCTAATTATCCTGTAAGATTCCTGACGGCTAGTTTAATTCAGTGGTCTCAATCGGACGCCTGAAACGCCAGCCAACTTATCCTGTAAAATTCCTGACAGCTAGTTCAATTCAGTGGTTCTGTGAAGACGTCTGAAACTCCAGCTAATTATCCTGTAAGATTCCTGACGGCTAGTTTAATTCAGTGGTCTCAATCGGACGCCTGAAACGCCAGCTAATTTATCCTGTAAAATTCCTGACAGCTAGTTCAATTCAGTGGTTCTGTGAAGACGTCTGAAACTCCAGCTAATTATCCTGTAAGATTTCTGACGGCTAGTTTAATTCAGTGGTCTCAATCGGACGCCTGAAACGCCAGCCAATTTATTCTGTAAATATCCTGCGCCGAAATCCGTTTGTAAATCAGCAATAAATAACGTAATATCTGAACCCCAGCTCCCTTGGCATTTTAAATTTAGCACTTTGCTATTCAAGCAGAATTAGAAGCTTCAAGCTATCTAATTGGAATTTACCTGTATTAACCATTGAGATTTGCAGCAGCCGACTTGCCTGGGAACTCCACGGGCTTGGCCGACATCCTCGTCATAGAACTCGCCTGGAGGTGCCAAGGTTGATAACCTCGAAAATCACTTCGGTTCGGAGTTTCGATCTCCGAGCGAAGCCCCATTGGGCGGCGAATTTCTCGGAATATTTCAACAACAAACTGTAGTTACACGTATAGGGTGAGAACTCGCGTTAACAGTTTTAATTTGTTATTTGTTGACAGAGACCAGAATCCGCAAACCGAAAAATTTGACAGACTGCACGGCGTCGCTATCAGCGCGCAGTTCGACGCCGATCGGGAAGCGCCGACAATTTTCGACGCTTTCGAAGCGGAGCGCCTAGGACGTCGGCAGATACCCCAGCACGGAAGTGACGCGGGTTGCAGCAGCCGTAGGAACCAGCGACGTTATTTCAAGACAAAAATGTTAATTTTGAGCAATATACATCTCATTTATTTAAATTACACGAATATTTAATTATGTACTATAGTTACACAAAATAAATTGTTATACAGGATAATCCGGTGGTGTGTTTTGCTTATTTGAGGTATATCTGAGGGAACGATTGAACCTATATCCGATTTATGAGCTATCCCGTGGTAAATAAATTTTACAACCCCTTATAAGCAGGGGCTGGTGTTACATACGTAGACAAACTTTAAGGGGTGATTCCTTGATCAATTCTAAGATGAAAAGTTCCTACAAACATGGGGCCTAAACGGCTTCGTTTTTGAGATACAGGGTGTTGCAATTTAAACAAAGAAATTTGTTTTAAATCTGGAAAACGCCTAGAGGTATTGTAATGAAACTTGGTGTATGTTAGTATTCCATAATGTGGCATTATTTGGTCAAAATAAATGTAATTTATTTCCACCAGTGGCGTGCATCGAAGCCACCTCAGTTACCTTATTTCAGAAAAATCTGGTACGCCAATGTTTTTTAGTCAATACGACAAGTTTTTTAGCTTTACCTATTGAAACTATACAGAAGACGTATCTTTTATTTTTTTGATAGAATAAACCTTTTACGAGAAAAATGGAAAAATCTGTAACATCAATTTCTTTCATTGGACGTTAATGGGACCTAAACGGCTTCGTTTTCAAAATACAGTTTAAAGAAGCTTTTAAAAAATGTTATTTAATAAAAAACAATCTTACAATAGCTACAAAACTTTTTTTATAAAAAACAGTGGCGTACCAGATTTTTCTAAAATAAGGTAACTGCGGTCGCCCCGATGCACGCCACTGGTGGAAATAAATTAAATTTGTTTTGAACGAACAATGCCACTTTATGAAATACTAACCTACATCAAGTTTCATTAGAATACCTCCAGCCGTTTTCCAAATTTTTGAAAAAAAATAAATTTTTGTTTAAACTTTAACACCCTGTATCTCGAAAACGAAGCCGTTTAGGTCCCATGTTTGTATAAACTTTTTATCTTAGAATTGATCAAGGAATCGCCCCTTAAAGTTTGTCTACGTACTTAATTAACACCTTGTATATTGTTTGTAATTGAGAATGCAATTAATGGTCATTGTTGATTATCTTTTTGCACGTACTTCGTATAATCGCTGAAATAAAATGGGTTGCAGCTAATTTCATATTTGTTTAAAGAATTAAAATTTAAGGTTAAGTTTCTGTCGGTGTTAAATCGTTTTAAAAACTAAAATGCAAAAATATGAAAAACTAGAAAAAATAGGTGAAGGTACATATGGCACAGTATTTAAAGCGAAAAATAGAGAAAGCCATGAAATCGTAGCGTTGAAACGAGTTCGGTTAGATGATGACGATGAAGGTGTTCCATCTTCGGCCTTAAGAGAAATTTGTTTGCTCAAAGAACTGAAACATAAAAATATCGTACGTTTATACGATGTGCTACACAGTGACAAGAAGTTGACATTAGTATTTGAACACTGTGATCAAGATCTCAAAAAGTACTTTGATAGTCTTAACGGTGATATAGACTTGGACGTAGTGAAATCGTTTATGTATCAGCTATTGCGAGGACTAGCTTTTTGCCACAGTCATAATGTCCTACACAGAGATTTGAAGCCACAGAACTTGTTAATTAACAAGAACGGGGAATTAAAATTGGCTGATTTCGGTTTAGCAAGAGCTTTCGGTATACCAGTCAAGTGCTATTCAGCTGAAGTTGTTACACTGTGGTATAGGCCTCCAGATGTATTATTTGGTGCCAAATTATATACAACATCTATTGACATGTGGTCAGCGGGATGTATTTTTGCAGAACTCGCTAATGCAGGTATAAATCAACAAGTTAGGCAGGGTGACTGACTAGATGCAAAATATAAGTGTACACATCGTAGTAACATGGGCCCCTCGGCTTTACATCACTTCCAAATTACGGTATTCTGTAGAGACTTTAAGCAGCATTTTTTATTTTTAAAAACCTCACCGGGACTGAGTATCGAACTCATGACTTTATATCAGAAGGCAGAATGCTTAACCGCTGAGCTATCGAGCCTGGCTAAGAATATTATTGTTGCTGCATACTCTAGAATTTAGTAACTGTCACCACACAATCACCGTTAACATATTACATCATATTAAAAAATTGAATTGATTGAAGTGAATTATTATCAATGGCCAACCCTTCTGTTTTTTATGCGATTGTTATGTTAATATTATTCTCTCAATCTGTGTAAACCACTCCATGACAGAGACTCGATTAAATAAATATGCGTTATCCCAACAATTATAATCGTAAATATGTTAGTTTTTTAAACCTTAATTTAACTAGTCTGTATTGAAAATAAAACAAAGATTCTAGAATTTTACTAGATTATAGTAAGCATTTGCTATGCAGCGGTTTGTTTCTTATTTAACTAAGTCTACATTTAACTTCACCTTAGACACAAGTAGGGTTTCCAGTCCCGGGATCCGGTCCCGGGATTCTACCACAAAAACCGAGTCCCGGGACCACAGCCAGAACAGGCGAAGTCCCGGGACCATGTCAACATGCGTGCGTATACTCGATATCAAAGAATTAGGACGGGTATTCACCGGCGTCCGACGTACTACTCATGCCTTGCACATTTTGCATTATTTTCGTTTTGCGTAGGCAGGAGAGGTATTATTTTCGGTAGGTTAGAATTAAACCTGTGTGTTGTTTTAGCCACATTTGCATATATTCTTCGATTTATGTATTTGTCTTTTTTTTGTTGGATTTAGATATGTGCGAATAATTAATATTTTTGAGTTTTAAGTGTGTTCGTTATGTGTCTGCTAAAGCGTTACGATTAGAATGAATTCCGATTCGCGACCTATCTTCCTTCTACACTAAAAAAAAAACGATTTGAAGTCAATATGGCGACAATTTTATATATTGAAGATAAAACAATTGGCGAAATGTAAAGTTGGTTCCTACAAAATTAGCATAATCAGAGGCAGCTTGACGAAAGGATTACACAAACACTTTGCAGTTCAAACAAAAGCAAAAGATGAACAGCGACAGTCATTTTTAGTACCAGAAGAAAGCAATGAAGTTGTAGACGAGCACCAATGCAAATTATCAGCACAGAAATACTTTATTTAACTTAAAACACTAGTTTATCTTTGGATATTGCATTCGGAAATTTCACCTGAACACTATTTCCCCTTTCGGGACCATTTTCGGGATTTTCGGGACTAGTCCCGGGACTTGAAATTTAGCTCGTAAGTCCCGAAAACACTTTTGGTCCCGGGACTTGGAAACCCTAGACACAAGGATAAGTTATATTGTGTGTTTCAAACAAAACTCATTTAGGGTAATTCTAGGAAAAAAAGATAGAAAATCGAGTCATGTCTTAAGTCTGTAGGTGAATGTCAGATTACAATTTGTTTACGAAAATATCTGTCAGTGTGTGACAGGTAAAAGTTTACACTGCATGCAGTTTAATTGTTTCAAGCAAAAGGAAAATAAGATGACATGTACAAACAACGAGTGTAATAATCATAACGGTCAATAAAAATTGTTTTGTATATTTTTAGGAAAATAATTCAAGGTCAAGATGTAATTTAGTTCTCTCTGACTCTGTAGTTCATTTGCTTCAATGGGTATATCTCAAGTTACGGCAAACTTCAGTTTGGTCATGGCATGCTACGAATGAGTTTTTTTTTTGGAACACACGATACATAAGAAATCTTGAATCACAGTCGGAACTATCGATGGAAAGATTGCGATTTTCAACGAATTATTTTCTTTTCTTATCTACATTTACACCAATTTGATACAAATTTCAAATTTGTTCAAAAATAATACAGCATTATTTGTATTACCACATGTGACAACTGCAAACGAAAGGAACTGTATTAATGGTAACAATTGAGTTAATGTTGCGTATAGAAAGTTCTGCCTGCATACAATTTTTGTCGTGTTAACATAGTCCTACAAATAATATGACACTTACAAATTAGAATACCTATATATAAAAAATACTATTAATTACAGGTAGGCCATTGTTTCCTGGTTCCGATGTTGATGATCAATTGCGGAGGATATTCAAACTCCTTGGGACACCAACAGAAGAAACCTGGAGTGGAATGACTCAACTTCCCGACTACAAACCATTTCCTCTGTATCAACCCAGTATGAGTCTTACACAGGTAAGCTGAATAGTTTTATTTTTATTATTTTGCTATTGGCATAAAAATAGTTAATTCCTGCTCTCAACCTGTCTTTGATTTGATTTTTTTAATGCATTTTACTTTTTATTTAGATTTTTTATATGTGCTAATAATTCCATACATAAAACACTATTTCAGTTATTAAATTCAATGTGCTTCATAATCAAAGCGCAATTAACTACGAGGTGTGTTCAATTAAAGAGCGAACTTTTACCATAAAAACTGTATTTCTTATGGTATAATTTCATTCAGCATTGTCTCCTCCACTTACGATACATCAATCCCAACATTGTTTTCATTTTTGAAATGCTCCCTGGAACTCGTTTTCCGGGATGGCGCGCAGCTCCTGTGTTGTATTTTTCTGAATATCCTTTATAGTTTGAAAACAACGTCCTTTCAAAGATTTCTTCAACTTTGGGAACAGGAAGAAATTTGCGGGGGCAAATGTGTGAGTTGGGTGGTTGGGGCACAATGGTTGTTTCGTGTTATGCCAGATACTGGCGAATAAAGAGTGGTGAATTTTGTGGAGACGCAATGCATCTCAATTTTTTCGTCAAAATTGCGTGGCATGGTCCTATGCTGATTTTTATTTTCTTAATAACTTCTCCAATGGTTAAACGGCGATTTCTACAAATCACAGCGCGAACTGTATTCACATGAACACCGTCCGATGGCGTGGATGGACGTCTATATTGGGGATCTACACTGGTGTATATTCTTCCTGCTTTAAAACGCTTGAACCACAAACAGCGTTGCGTTCGGCATACACAGTCATCTCCTAAGCATATCAAACCGAGTTTTAAACAAAATTTTATGCAAACACGAAGTCTAATTATTTATCTGAGGTGGTCGTTATATTCCTTGTATATCCTGCTATTAATTGGTAGTCTAGTACTCTGATGTGTTAACATCTATTTGGCTGTTGTATAAACATGGACTTGACTGTCTTTAGGGATCTTCTTTTTGATTAATGTGATTAAAAAGTTGTTTTTTCTACTGCATCGAAAAGCTATCAATTTCGGCAGTAATAACCATAGCAACAAAAACTAACAACCATTTCCATTGGTTGAAATCAAAATAGACACTCCCATTTTGCGGTATAATCATAACCTGCTCGACTTTTCCCGACTTTCGTGATTAAACTGTCATTTTATAGGAAGGTGATCCGTCATGCTTTTAGCGGAGATGCCTTCATGTCATTTTATAATTAGAGAAAACACTTCCAAAGCATTAGTATAAAAAATTATGTATGGAACTCGCACGAAAGCGGATCCTTAGGCTCGCCTTATTTATGTGCCTCGCTTGGCCATAAACTGTGGCTCATCCAAAAAAGTCCTTAATTTCGTTCTTGTAACATAAATACCCATTATCAGAACTTCAATGTCATCATTATTTAATAATGTTATTAGTTCTACATTAACTTCATCTGGTCTATGTTGTTTTAAATTCTTAAAGAAGACCCTATTTAGATTTTTTTAAACAAGTAATTACTAATGCAGAAGTAACAAGAGTACTCCGATATTGAGATGGTATTAAGCCCACAACTTGGCTCTGTTTGCAGTGCAAGACAATTAACGGATTCAATAAAGCACAGAGTTGGGATATTTCGTATAATTGCAATTTTAAACTAAAATAAAATGTTAAATGTATTGATAATGAGATGCCAAAAGCAGAATTTAGTCGGAGAAAGGCACACAAAGGCAAAATTAATATAATTAAAATGAAATGTTTGTGTACATGTAAAGCCAGACCACCAAAAATGTATTTGACACAAAAGGTTTGTTAGCTGCATTTTAAAAGGAGCGTAGTTGTTAAGTAAAAGCAAAAGATAGTGAAAATAGTGAGCAAAGCAGAAAGGTAAAGCAAGATGAAGCATAATATAATATAGAAAATTGCAAAGAGCAATGCTAGAAGGCAACAGAAGAGAAAACATAGTGACGCGAAAATAGTGAACTCAAAAATCAGTGTATTTAAAAATAAAGTGCAATAGTGCAGAGCAGAGCAGTGACAATAATAAATAAATAACGTTTGTGTGTGCAACGCTATCGAACAATTTTAATTATAAGGTTTAAGAAAATTGTAAATATTAATTATGTACTCAAATTTACTTCCATTTGTAACCGTTCATTATC
The DNA here is from genome assembly GCA_940337035.1 of Agriotes lineatus. Lineage (NCBI taxonomy): Eukaryota > Metazoa > Arthropoda > Insecta > Coleoptera > Elateridae > Agriotes > Agriotes lineatus. The sequence continues at coordinate 23,335 of CALNHX010000856.1, forward strand.
AAAATTAATTTCCATTAACATAAGAAAATCAACAGTAACTTAGCAACCTGATGCTATTTTGTTTAAAACAGAACAATTGAATTAATTTTTTATTTGAAGTTTGTCGAATTTGTGCTCCATATTTAACTACAATTTTATAATAATAAACGAGCATTTTATCAGTTAAAAAATAGGCATTTCATTGTATTGTGCCCATCTCAGAGTACCTGTGACAGTGTTTGTGGAAGTTTCCGCCACATTAAAATATAAAATTTTCCAATCCCATCTGAGGCTGAGGTTCGGCAGCGAGCATATGAAAATTCCGAAGTTCGATTACGAGCAAATTAGTAATTGGAGCCCAGACATCGGCACTGCAAGTGGTCAATAGAGGCTGCAAGAACGTCCCAATCAACGTCTGCACCTGGCGGAGCATCTCCAGCAGGAAATCGAAGCAGCATCACTACGAGTAGCTGCGAAGCCATCATTACGAGGTAGGATTAAGCCTGCAATTTGAGGGTTAGGTTTGGGATAATGCATCAAACTACAAGATCAAACCTTCCCGGAGAGGCCTAGCATGTTCCCAAGGTCCCAGTTACTTCGTGTTTTTCGAAAATCGAGTGGCGTCATTAGATTGTGCCGGGTTTGGCGAGAACCGAGCGTCCATAAACAATTGAAAGAATTGGCGCGCCTTCTACGTCAGAACAAGCAAGAGGCGGTGACGTCATCCTAAGAAACAAGCAAGGGGATGTGTTTTTATAAGTTGCCAAGCGGGGAAAATTCAAATAACTTACCTGACGCGTTTTTCACTGTATTTTTACGAGTTTAAACGTTCAGATACGCTGTTTGCACTGGCGACATTTTGTGTCATCTGTCAATATAGTAGATTGTAAATTTTACCTATTAAATAATGAGCGAACGAGCCTATGCGGAGTCAAATAACCTAAAATTTGAGATTAGTCCATTTATGAACCCAGCCCAATGAGATATGAAGTCTTGTGCTTTCCGTAAAATTAGCGTAATCAGTTTTGCAGTTAGATAAAATAAAAAGAGGGGCATACAACCATTTTATTTGTGTAATTTAATATTACATTTCATTTTTAACCAGCCGTAGTTGATTGACAGGCAAAGTAAAACCACAGTACAGAATTATTAAATCTGAGAATTGTGTGATTGGATGTACCTTAACCTGTATTGATGTGGAACTTTCAAATGATCAGGCGTGCATTTTCTATAACTTGCAGATTTAACTCGAATCGTGCACTTTCGGATAAAAACACGAAAGTTGGTGCGCAAATTCTAAATAAGTAATAGTAGGTTTTTTTGAGGTAGAGCCCAAAAATTGGTCAACGTGTTTCAAAACAGCAGCTCAAAATGATGATCAAAAACTAGTCCTTGATCTATAACTTCTGAAATACATGTTTCGTTAAAAAAAAAGTTGTAGGGTGTCTTATTTCACAGATTACAGATTTTACAGATTTTTTGGTAAAGCTAATAATAACAGAAATAATATTAAGATATTATAAACTTATTTTTAATAAATTCCGTGTTTCGTGCTGATCGAGTTCATTACTGGTAATTGTAATGGTACTTTTCCCCGTGCCCTATACTCTACTATGAATTTGAATTGCCCTTTGTTTGTTAGTTAGTCCAATCGTAGAAGCACAAGACCCCTTCTTACCTTAGTGCAGCTAAGGAAATGTCAATATAGATAGTTCCGACCTGCCTGTTGTCACCTATAACTCTGTAATGATACATGCAAATCCTGCAGAAATAAAAGTAAAACAGTTTACATGAAAATGCATATACTCTGGAAAAGAACATTCACGCATGAAAATACATGAAAAGGGTACAGAATGGTAATATAAAAATGTCATGTACGATATCAACAATAGCTAATAAATTTATACGAGCTTAATGCTGAATCTACATGCTTAGATACACCTTAAATAGGGTTGTCAATGCGCAACGCTAAGTCTAAAACAAATAGTACCCTCGCACACAAATCCACTTAATGCGATCTTGCCTCCAATAGCTTAAAATCAGCTAACGCGATGTGTCAACAAGATGATGCCAGCGCTTTGTTCTGACGTGCTGATCAGCATCATGCCCGTTGCTTTCGGTGCGAAATTGCTCATTGAAGCTGTTGCACCATTTGTTGCAGTAGCAGGTGTTTCCTTATTACGGCTTTGATTTTCCCCAATTTTCCTGGACCGTGCATTCGCTTGTAAAATGTAATTATAGGAACTAACCTTGCGTTATAGTTGCTCCAAATGATCTCACACAGATTGACTGTTCCTTTGAAGTTAGAATAGCAGCTTTCGGCGATGGAAGGATTATCGGTACCTTGGTGTTGATTCCAAGGTAGTTATAGGCTCTCAAGGCTGTATTTCGGCTCAAGAATAACGAGGCGCCGATTGCTCTTAATGCAGGTCCACACAGAAACTCTCAATCGCACTTTATAATACTCTGCGCGGCCGTCCCTTTTGTTAGGTTGAGCGCACCTGTTGCCTATTGGGGAGTGACTGTGCCCCGCTACCTCCAAAGCGTGAAGTTGCACCAAGCAGCTGTGTCACTCTGTCGCATGCAGTTGTAATAATAGTACACCGTGGCACCATTCAGCAGACTTGCACTTCCCTATTCGAGCATGCGGAACATTCACTTTAAATCTAGATTTGATTTAACCTAAACAATACAATATACAGGATACAATCTAGTTTCACACTAGCAGCATAATTGTTAAATACCAAGGTGACACGAACTAGCCCGTTACATAATGCTATAAAAAATAGACTTATGTTATTTTTGTATTATTTGATAAGTAAAACCTAAAAACGATTAAACTCCATTGTAAAGGGGGATGGTGGGGCAATAGGGCTAACTCACAATCCAGATGCTCTGTAAAGATGGATGGTGGCAGGATCTAAGTTGCAAAGATTATAAGGGAAGCTGAAGGGCATATTAGCAATTAGATTCTGACAAACACCATGAAAGTGAACTATCATTTCAACGCAAGTTTCACTTACATGTGAAAAACTTAGTTGTATTAAAATAAGCAGGAATCCGTTTAGAAGATGCTACCTATGACCTAAGTATAAGAACATTGCATCAGAACATGCTGTTCAAAATTTGTTGTAGGAGGAAAAGTTCACAGAATATGTTTCCCTAAATTTGAAAGAGCCACCGGCCCCAATTGAAGTACTCGAGAAAAGCAAGTACCTGTTATTCAATGAACCGCTAAACAAGGATGGAAACAAGGCCAAAATTCTTGTGAAATAGGCGACGTGTGATTCAAGTCTATTTGCTAAACTTTACATACATACATACAGCACAGAGGCTCAAAGTTGGATGAGAGTTCTTTAAGCATGAGAATCGGACCTTTCCACCATCACTTTCTGACTGTGGAAACTGAAAAATCATCAAAATCAGACCTTCTCCAATGCTCAAGTAATAGTTATTTACCTAACAAGTTCGGCAAGTTAATTTTCCCGAATGAGCACTTTGTTTGCAGCACGACCAAACGACCGAAGGGAGTGCTGCATGTAGTGCGAATTCGGGAAAATTCTTCCCGAAAGAGGTAGGTACAATGTTTTTTGTAACGAATAACTCAAAATATTTAAAAAAGTTAAAAAAATATTATTTAGTGTTTTACAACTTTACTGAGTTGGCAGCACAAATTACTAAATTTTTATACGTATCCTAGCACCTGTCAGCTTTTGTTGACGTTTACAGCACTCCTGGAACACACAATTGCCATAGTTTTTGTGGGAAAGTAAAAAACACCCCGGTGCGGGAAAAGTTATTTTCGGCGCATCGGGAATGACCGGGAAATATGAATTTTGAAATCATGAGTGCAAAATAGTATATTACATTACAAGGCATGAAAGTGATACTTTGCAAATGAGGAGGCTTGTTGAAGAATACGAGGACGCGAAGCGTCCGAGTACTTATTCAAAGCCTCTGAGTCAAGCATATACACTTTCATGCTGTGTAATGTATTACATTTTTTCTGAAATCTCGCTTTGTAACAAATGTCACCATGGATATCACACCAAAGCTTTACAACATTATGCTGATTTGGAAATTAGACAAAATGTCACTACAGAAATCTAGAGTCACTGTAATGATTTGCTACAGCAAAATTTTTGAAATTTCGCGCCATAGAACATGCGTTCGAAGAAAAAATCATATATATAGCACTGGAGCAAAGGTTTATTTCCTCCCTTGTGTGTTTAATGCCCTCCGCTAACGCGTCGGGCATTAAATTCACACGCGGGAGGAAATGAATACCTTTGCTCCCTAGATATATAAATAGCTATTAATTTTGTATGTGCTAGGCTTTATTGAACCTTATGAAAATAAAGAGTCTTGAAGGAGACTGGAGGATTTTATTTTCTCTCCGACATCTTTAAAAATTTAAAAATAGAATCCTATCGCATCAAGACGCATGGTGAAGGTGGCCGGTCAACTAGGTAATGTAAAGTTAAAATGACTAGTCTTGCAAAATTCTCAAAAGTGACTAGTCTTGCAAAGTGACACTTTCAAGATCAAACAGAGTCTTGACATGGCTCGCTTTCTTGACGATTTCAGGAAAACTATATGAGTATCTGGATGAAGAGAAACCTCAAACCTCAGCTGTGATTATTCATGGGCCTGCAATGATCCATATCATTAGTCCTGGGGAAGAGAAGACTTTCAAATACTATGCTGAAAACTATGCCAAATTATTTATTCAGGAATGGGAATACAGTGAACGGATTGATGTTGTTTTAGATGAATATCGAGAGGACAACCTGAAGTTAGAAAGAAGGACCGCCCATGGAACAGGAGGACGACACAGAAACCACCGACACCCCAATTTCAAAGAACTGGAAAGGTTTTCTATGTATAAATGAAAATAATACAGAGTTTTTATATTGCTTTCCTCATTTTGTCTGCGAGCAGGAACAAAATAAAGAAACTAAGAAGAAAACTCATTATATACTGTTTGAGGCTTTCGCGGTTACTCGAATTATTCTTGTTAACATAGAATTTTTGAGTACCTTGAGAACGAGGATATGTAGGCAGATTTGGCCTTATTGCTGTTTGTGCACCCATATCGACTAACATTTTGTAAGACCTTACAACGTGCATCATCAGAGTGAAAGTCGCACTAAGAACTGAAGGTCGGTGTGGAGCTATTTATAGTCCTCTGTGCCAGCCGCTCGAAGCGACGTAACGCTGATTGGTCGTTCAAGTGCAGCGTAATCCATGGGGCGTGGCCGTGTGACGCACAGTGGTTGAAATGCTTTAGATCGTGTATCACAGGAGTCCACGTTTTACTAAGCTTAAAATGATCTTTCCTGTTTATATTATTTGAATGTTTTTCCATTTCTATGGCTTCACGTATCACTCGTGGAAAGTAGTGAGGTATTCTAGCAAGTACTCTGGCGTGCTCAAATTTTTGTAAATGTATGCTTAGCTACGGCTAATTTTGTGATGCGTTTGTGATTGTGTTCTTGAAGTCTTAGATCAATGGAATAACCATTCTGCCCAATGTAACTCGAACCACAAGAACAAGGAATGTGATATACGCCAGCAGTTTTTAAACTTGGAATTTTGTCTTTTATTGATCTGAAGCCGTTACCCAAAGTTTCATTGGTCGTGAACACAGTTTTTATGTTGCATAATTTCAGGACACGTCCTATCTTATCAGTCCAGCCATTTATGTAAGGTAGAAATGCTAAGCTTTCCAAAGGTGGGCGGGCATAGGTACTTCTTTATCCTTTTGGGTCATAGTCTTGTCTAGCGCTTTTCGTATGGCAGTAGTTGTGTATTCGTTCTTTTGTAAAGAATAAAACGATAAAGCTGAATTGCGGTTAATTAATTAAAATAATCAATGGTAGTAAAAAATCGCAGATTAACCTCCTTAAAGTACGCACTACACGGAAGCTCTAAAAATGTTTACTTACCGCGCAGGCTGAACTAGCTCAAATTCGGCGATAAGGTGAGTTCAAACCACCAGCTGATTTCGAATAATATTACTAACTACAAACATTTATTTATTAACGCTAAATAATCTTGCAGTCTATAATGGTAATTCAATATTAAATAATTAGAATAATTTGGTCATAAAGAATGCAATAATGATAGAAATGTGCAAATTAATTGAAGGTTGCGATACGCACCAAGATCAAGAACCCCTTTCAGGTTATTAAATTAATTGTAACCACAAATAAATCGAGTGATATGCATATCGCTGTCATTTAAAAAAGCTTTCTGTTCAGGCTATTGAAGGCAAAAAACGTGAATGCTCCTTTTACAAAGGTTTGATTACACATATAAATTGTAGCTTTCAATATTAATTGTAATTAAGTATACGCATTTAAACTTCTAATATTAAAACTGATTGAACGTATGCTTCTAAACTTTATGTTAGTGCTAACGGAAAGTATAAATTTAAACTTTAAATACTGATAGTTATGGAATGTATGAATTTAAATTTCAAGTATCGAAGATAATTTAATATAATGTTAATCCCGGAATAGCCACTCCGAATCAGCTTGAAAGCAGGGAGACCATCCACTTTTAATGCGGTATTTACCACAAAAGTAACACTAACCTCGAACCTCCAACGCCAATAAGTTGCTGACAGGCAAATGATGGCCTGGGGTTGCTATACCCGTTGTTAAAAGCACCTTGGATGCGTCCGTAATTGAAGCAGAGCCACTCCCAAATTGCAGAAGCTAGGTAGGACATTAGCCGGTGTTGAAAATTAAGTCAGGTAAAACTGTCAATTAAGAGCTAAAGAAACATAATTAATACAAGAATAGCAAGCAGAAAATTTCAATTGTACCTGAATCAAAACCATCAGCCCTTCAAAAATGTATCGTCGTAGCGTAATAAAGCACGAACGGGACCTTTTAGAAACAAGTTGCTTCGTCGAGGTGCAGGAAAAGAATCCTAGCGCATTCAGCCACTAACGAAAAACAGCTGAACGCTGCGACCTCGCGATAAGCACGTGGAAGTTTTTGGGTTTTCCAGAATCGGTACGAAATGAGCGAACTAATAAATTGAAATAATTTGAAATACAATGGATTATAATTCAAATAAAAATATACAGGTTAGACCAGAAATAGTTGGATAAATGGAGAAAACAATTAAGCGGCCCGAAAAATGGTTTCAAGGGTCAAATAGATGTTCCTTTTCTCTCTCTAGATTTTCTGTATCTGAGATACGAACGGCTCTGGTCGCCAAAGTTTGAAGAACTGTTGCTTTTTGCATTGGGTGATGGTGCGAGTTAGCATTTAGATATCTGTCCGTGTGTGTTTTCTTTCTATAGACTGCATGTCCTAAACTACCATCTGATTTGTGTTTTATCAGAAAGTATAGGAACGGAATACTACCATTTTCATCTACTTCCATTGTGAATTGTATGGTGTGATGTACAGAATGCAGGTGTTTTAGAAACAGAATATTTCGAATAGCAGCCTCGGTGAAGTTATCAACGCAAGTAACAGATTTAGAAAGTGGCCGTTTTTGAGTGAAGAAGTCAAAATTTCATTTTATTGGTTGAGATAATAAAGCTTACTGTTAAAATATATTATATATATATAGAAGCACTTTAACCGCAAGCAGTTATGGCTGCCTTTCAGGCTTTCCTAATCCAAATCTTGGGACGGATTAACACCCATTTTTACTCTTCTTTTAATCGAGTAGTTTTCTACTATACTTGGCCTCTTCTGCCACTTTTGCCCATTCCTTCCTATTCTGACATTTATCTTTCCAATTTACTATTTCGAGTCTTCTTAAATCTTCTATCACATCATCAATCCATCTAATCTTCGGTCTTCCTCTCTTTCGTTTTTCCTGTGGTTTCCATTCTGTCGCTGTCTTTATTGCTTTTGTATTTTCTGCTCTCATGACGTGACCCAACCATTTTATTCTTTGTGCTTTTATATAGTTAACGATGTCCTCCCCTTCATTTGTTCTCTAATTTCAAAATTCATTCTTGGTCTAATTTCGTTTTCACTTGTTTTCGTTGGACCTAAAATTCGTCTAGCTATTCTGCGTTCAAAAACTCTTAAATCTTCTTCTTCCTTTCTTGTTAGAGTCCATGTTTCAGCCGCATACACCACTACCGGTCTTATTATTGTTTTATAAATTTGTATTTTTGCCGTTACACTTAAATATTTACTATTAATGTATTTTTTATTTGCGTAATAAGTTCTGTATCCGTCTTGTATCCTTTGTTTTGTTTTCTCACTAGCTTTGAAATTTCTGTTGTAAATCATTGCACCTAAATATTTGAATTTTTGTACACTTTGTATTTTATGGACTCCAATTTTAATAAAATCGTCACTACTATTATTACTGTATTTTAAATATTTTGTTTTCTCCGCATTTATATTTAATCCACATTTTTTAGTTTCTTCTTCTAATCTCATTACCGCTTTTATCAGGTCTTCTTTTGTCCGGCTTATAATTGTCACATCGTCCGCATATGCGATAACTTGTACATTTTTCACATTTATAATACCTTCCACTTTTGCTTTTCTAATTGCTCCATCTAAAGCTATGTTAAATAGTGTTGCTGATCAGCAACACTGTTAAAATACTGATATTTAATACTGCCGCAACTCACCCAAAGTAAAATTTTATAAATTTACATTAGCTAATTAAAAAGACTAAGACTGTAAATTACCTTCCTGGTGGCATTCAACGGTATAAAAGAGCCCCCATTATCATGTTCCTGTTTTTAATATGTTATTAATGAAGCAACAAGTTCCTTTGCATGACTTTCCAAATGCTTCCTCGGCATCTTTAAAAAATACCTTTAGTTATCACGTTTGACACTGTAACGGTGCATACCCTGGTTGCTTTTAGCTTGTGTATGTGCCTACGTTGTGTACATTTTTTACTGGTTACGGCGGGTGATTTGGCGGAGTTACAGTTGCTTAACCTGAGCGTTCGTACTTAGGCTAACTTTACTCAGTTTGTATAGGGGCTGGAGACCTTCAGTTCTTACACCAAAAGAAAACAACGTCATGGAAATCGATTGTTCTTTATTAGGACCAAAGTAGAAGCACTACATTACTCTTACAATTATTGCGCTGTTCGGAGCTTAACCGGACGTCGGGCGTTCGTTGTTATCTCGCCTAGTGGCAAGAAGGGCTGTTTGCCAGTCTGAGTCTGATTACTATGGGGCCTGGCGGTGTTCAGTGTAGTAATAGAAAAGCAAAGAATTGGTACCCACGCCCCTACTAACGAGGAAAAGAAAATCTCGCAATGTCAGGCTGCGCTGTACCTAAGGAAATAAGAAAGACGAAGAGTTGGTACGCAACGCTCCCTTACTAACGAGCAAAGAGAGAGCTCGCAATGTCAGGTTGCGCTATACCTAGTGAAATAGGAAAGACAAAGAGTTGGTACGCAACTCTCGCTTACTAACGAGGACAAAAAGGGTTGTGCTGTACCTAGGGAAATAGGAGTTAAATAAGTGATTAGCTGTTATAGCAGTCCTTCGTGTTACGCCTAGAACTACCACAGGCACCAGACTTTGTTTTTCTGCCCTCCTGTCCAATGCCGAATGTTTTATGCAACTTACGAGAATCCCTCCATCCTGTGTCGCGGAGCGTCTCGCCAATGACAACGAAATCTAAATTTTGTTGCTATAGTGACGCGATGTCAATTGGTAGTTTCCCTTCTAAAACCCACAACCGTTTTAATCCTTTCCTGTCGCGTTTTAAATTGCTGTTTCCCACGACCACTTGGACACGTGTTTCCTTGGCTGAAATCGTAGACTAATAAATCTCCAAACTAATTTAGTCGACGGTTTGGGGCTGTTTGTTCCTCAAATTCGCCTAAGCCCCTGGCCATAAATCTAATATAGAAATTTTCGATTCTCGCGCCGAGGATTTATTACATCCTTCGGCACACTCAACAGCTGCAAAAGGAGTCGAATTACAAACGGGGCAGAACAAACGAAATCTTTCGTTACGTCTATCATACATAAAATACGGGTTATTATTGTCCTAGAAATAAAATACCTAAAATAAAATGTGTCCTTCCTAGAAATAAGATAGTTAAAATAAAATGTCTGTAATTACGCGACCCTCACAACACTTAATAAAATTTAAATAAAAAATGATATGTATGCAACTGTGCAGCCAACCTGATATATTAATTATACAGTGTGTCTCAGTGACTACCAGACATGGCAAAATTAACATTGGGAAATTATATAAGCATCAACTATTGCAACAATTTTCATATTACACAATTATTTAAAGGAAATTTATTTAAAATAATTAATATTACATTTTCAAATACGTAACAATGAATGTGTATACAACAGAAGAAAAAATTCAAATGGTAACATGGAATGTAGCAGCTAACAGTTTGCGAAGAACTTGCGAGCTTTTTAGTGTTTATTTTAATGAATGGTCTATTTCCTGCAAACACACAGTTGCACGAATTGTAAAACAATTCCGAGAAACTGGGTGCGTCAATAGCCTTTGCAAAAGGAATAGAAACGAAAAACAGAATGCTAACAACGAAGTAGATATTTTGGCAGCTGTCGAAGCCGATCCCAACGTAAATGTGAGGGAATATGCAAATAGTCTCGGTGTATCTCGCTCGTATGTTCACCGCACTCACACAAATATTTTGTTTACAAATACTCCACGCAGCAAGAGCTATTAGCAGCAGATAGTGAAAAACGAATCACCTTTTATGAATTAGTGTTTAATAAATGTCATGCTGAAGATTTTTTAGAAAATATTTGTTTCACTGACGAGTGCACATTTACATTAAGTGGAGAACCAAATTGTCAAAATTATTGATATTGGAGTCAAACTAATCAGTTTAATTGGTCCGCTCTTTATCGACGGTACCCTGAATAGCAGAATTTATTTAGATATGCTTCAAAATCAAATAGTTCCTGCTATTACTGCAGTAGTTGATAATATTAACACAGTATGGTATCATAACGTTGGAACTCCTGCTCACTATTCAAGAGAAGTGCGAAGTATTCCCCAACAGATAGTGTGGTTGTGGAGGCCCTATTAACTGGGCTCCAAGGTCTCCAGATTTGTCACCCAATGATTTTTTCTTATGGGGCTTCCTAAAATCAAAAATTTACACTTCACGAAGGCATGCAAATTTAGAATCTTTAAAGGACTCTATTACGGAGGCATGTTTTAACATAACCCCTCAAACATTACGAAATGTACGTCGTAATTTTTATAACAGATTAAGCTACTAATCAATGGGAATACGTTTGAAGATTTAATTAATTAGTACCTGTTAGTATTATTGAATTTTAGTGCTTATCTGTTGTGTTTCTCTGCATTATATCATTATAAAATACTAACTCTTAAGCTTTCTGTTGTATGCATTACTGAAAATTATCCATATTTGTTTGTACAAAAACTTTATTATAAAATAATAAATGATTTATGTTTGTTTACCCACGAACACTAAACCTTAACTTTACTTTCTATTTTATTTTTGCTTGCGTAAATTCTAAATACTTATGCTTTTATACTGAATATTAATTATACAAGGTAATTACTGTACCACATTATTTATCCCTAAATACTATTTATTTGCAATAGTATTGATAACTAAATGGTGATAGTTGTATTGTGCCAGCAAATTCTAAAAATAACAGCATTCTGACGGTAATGTAAATTTGATTAATTCAACTACCTGCCGTTTCATTTGTGACGATCACTTTTTAGATGCAGACACAGCAATAGTTGATCCTTCCATAATTTTCCAATGTTAATTTTGTGTAGTCACTGAGACACACTGTATATGTTTTTTGCTGTATGCAAAACTTTAGTTTTCTATTATTATGGTGGTACGGATTTTGACGTCATAATTACATGCAACGGAAGTTTCCTTAGAACTATATTTTGGAAAATGCATTTGCAAAACATTTTTATTTTCTTGGTTAACAAAGTAAAGAGGGATGTTTTAGTGCTACCCAAAAAACAAAAAACATAATATTTGTGTAGGGTGTAAGTAAATTCAATAGACATTTCTTTTCTGAGAAGATATGAATATTTTGTTACATTTCACATTGATCTACTAAAAATGCACATTTTGACATTTAAACAGTGACAAGTCATGTTTTACCTATTGGGATTTATATAAAAGCATCTCTATCTTTATTTAGTTAAACTTGGTAGTTATTAATAATGTAATAGGTAGGCGGTAAGAATACAGGTCTTTGTATTTGTATTGTTTTTTTTTATGTGGAACTTTTAATGTTTAGGTTGTTCCAAAATTGGGCAGCAGAGGTCGTGATCTTCTTCAGAGATTGTTAGTTTGCAATCCTATGCAAAGGATGTCAGCTGATGATGCAATGGCCCATACGTACTTCAATGATCTCAATCCAGCCATCAAAAATGATAGATGTTAAAAAGTGCTATTATTTTTATAGTTAACCTTAATCAAAAAGTGAAAATTATTAATTTAGCAAAGTGAAAAGGATTGAACTGTATTAGTACAGTCAGACCTCGCCGTTCGCGGGGGTTACGTTCCAGAAGAATGCCGCAAAGCGCAAAACCGCGATGCGCAAGTAAAGACATAAATGATAAAAACGGGGTTAGGTTCCATAAATTAGATTTATTTATAGTATGCAACCTCAAAAAATGTCGGCAGAAACGCTCGAGAAGACAGTAAAGCTTGAACTAAAATTCCATACATAACGTAAGTCTGCCACTTGAATCTAGAGCTCGAATATCCATTTGTTATTCAAGTTATAATTTTACAATTTATTTCAGGTCCAATTTGGTAATAAGAGATTCAAAGGAATAGGCTTGATAGGTGTGTTTACAAGTTCGTTATAAATAATGTTATTTAGGTGTTCATGACATAAACCACATACGTCTGCTTTATTTACTTATAAAGGTCACTAATTTGACGTTAACTTTAAATCGCTGTTAAAATAAACAAAAGCTCATCAAAACGTTGGCGCTTATGACATATTATTCATTAGTAAACAAATTTTTATGCGCTTTTGTTTATTTTTAACAGCAAATTAAAGTTAACGTCAGATTAGTGACCGGCCGTTAATGTGTGAAAGTTGAAACAGTTGGCAATTCCATCCGCGAACGGCAAAGCAATCCGCGAACGGCAAAGAAAAGGGAGCACAAAGGTGCCCGCGTAAAATCAAATCAGCGAACCGCAAAGCCGCAAACGGCGAGGTTTGCCTGTACTACGTTTTGTATATTATAGGTAATCTAAGAAGGAACATGTGACTGTACTGTGAGCTCGTATGCAAGATGCTTGTAAATTGCTCTACAACGTAAAACTGCTGTTGATAAAGGTATTGGAAGGATCTTGTGTGAAATAGGAAGATGTAAAAATTCAGGGTTACTGCAAATTAGTATGCAACATATGCTGTGTGTCTGACAGGATATGCAATATAAGGAAATTCGATAATCATTCTTGTAAGTGAAAACAAATCATAAATCATACTATAGCCAAAATCGAGTAATCTACATTTATAAATAACGTGGGCAAAACGATGTGAGTAGAAGCTTTTTGTGGGTAAATAATAGATCTGACAATGCATATCATGCGTAGTACAGGCCATACAAAGATCACATAGATCCTTATCTAACTTTACCATTGGCATTTCTTTATGCTGCACTTGCTGTTAGACACGTTTTATGTTTAAATGGTGCATCACACTTAAAAAATAGTGTATAACGGTATAGAAAAATTAGCATGCAGTATAGATTCTTTTACAACAAGTAAAAAGTACTTTCCGATATCTTGATCTTTATGAAAATGATTTGATATAAAGCTATTTGCAAGTACCTCGTATTTGAATATTTAGTTTTACTGAAGCCAAATCCGTTTGTTCATAGTTTAATAGTATTTTTAAGGTAGAAGTTTAAATTAAGTTGATATACTATGTATTGGTATGTATACAATAAAAGTAATTGTATTTGATAAATGTGATAAATGTTTGAATGGCAATTTTTTTAAAAAATATTTAATAAATGGTAATAAACTCCTACATATCTGATTTTGTATAATTTCACCTAATAAATATCTTTGAATAAGAAGGTCAAAATGCAAGAAAATGTAATCAACTCTTACCTTGTAAAATTTGTAGCCAAACTCTTACGCTGCAAGTTAGGAGAGACACGTTTTTATCTATTTGTTTTTCACTAATTTTTTATGGTAGCAGTTGCTTTTCTGTAACTTTCATATTTTTGTTAACGATGTGTTACCGTCAATTTTCGCTTTACTGTATGTTCGTTATTTTTTGAATTGCGTCCGGATATTGCGCATTGTTGATACGCCGCCGTTGCACATTGTTGAACGTTCGCGACGCGAAAATTTGACATCTTGTCCCGGCGTTCGATCGAATAAGGTCGTTGGAAGTTTTTGGCACCGTTTGAGGTCGCGATTTTGGAAAAGGTGCTTATTGATGTCTAGGCACTTCTCACCCTTTGGTTAGGGGATTTGTACGCGTCTCGACATTCCTCTGAATATAAATATGGAGATACTGCCTGGTGCAGACTTTTTTGACGCCAAAACTTCCCGAGCAAAACATTTGGAGAATTTAGTGTGAGTATGACCGTTTTCAGTAGTGATGGGCAGAATCGAATACTTTTCAGAATCGAATTCATCGCATTCGAATACTTGAGAGAATCGAATGATCGTTCGAATGCAAGCAATTCGAATGCAAAATCGCACTTCCGAATTCGGAATCGAGTTGTGCGCTCGATCTCGTACTGGGGGAGTAGTGACGTGTGACCTCGGCTGAGCGACACGCAACACCAGAGATAACAGACGCTGTACGTGCACAAAGCAAAACTAAAAAATTATTTTGTTTGTATGCGGTTCAGCTTACCCTATTAATAACGTATATTTGTTTTGAACAACTTAAATGTTAAATTTATAGTACCGAAAATGAATATGAGAAAAGGACTGTTTATAAAATAGTTCTTTTTATTGTTGTTACGGGCCTATATGTATTTCTTTAAAATAAATTTTTAAGACAAAACCAGCATTTGTTTCTCTTTCCCGTCGATGTATCTGTTTAAATGTTTAGTAGATTTAGTTGCTTTTATGATTTTGGTGGTGCTATTCGTTAGTGTGCAATCTTCAGTCTGTGTGGTAATATTTTAATTTTATATTTAATTCTGTAGTCTATATTTAACTAGAAACATTTCAGCACCAACTATTCAAGTGAGACCTGGATAAAAAAAAAACGGCGTTTGAGAGTTGATTCCATTCCTGCCTTCTATGGAAATCAAAATACCTATATGTAATGTCTGTGCTGTGCCAGCTAAAACTGAAACGATTCGAGTGCGAATCCGAGTACCAACCTCGGTCAAGTGCCGATGCATTCGAATTCAGGATTCGGATAAGAATCGAGATCACGCCGAATTCAGCATTCGATTCGGAATCGAGATCACGCCCGGCGAGATTTACAAACACCGATTAAGTATTCGATTCGAAGCATTCGAATACACTTAAAAGAATCGAATGCATTCGAGATCTTGCAAGAATCGAATACTGTAGTAATTTGCATTCGAATAGTCCCATTACTAATCGTAGTGTACTTTCTGTACGACCGATTAGATAAACCTCGTATAAAGGGACTTGCCCCAATCCACTCATCAGCGCCCAGCCCAAACCCCTGAATCCAGACGCATGGAATTCGGGAGATATATGTCTTCCATGACGCAAGCATCCATTAAGAAAGCTTTTTTTTCAAATTGGACCCCTAAGGGAATGAAAGGGATCAAATTTGATTTCACGAATTTTCCAATATCTCTTAGGGCCGATGAGATATCGATTTGTTTTTAGCGTACAGAAGTTACTCACAGAAATCCAGGACACACTAATTCAGGATTTTCTCCTAATCTTCCTCTAAAGTTAAGAATCTGGATTCAGGGCGAATTATAGAACCCGTAGTATCTCGTGTGCTTGTTAAAAGTTAAAACATTCTTTTGCATATAGGTGTCTTTAGAATTGAATTTGAAATTTCAAAGTTTATTCAGCTAGGCCTATACAATAGTTAATTGATAAACCTAACCTACTACCGTTGAGGAGACTACCCCTATTCGGCTTGGTACATTTTTTTTTAATTAAAAAAATGAACATTTCATATGAATTTAAACTTATATTGCATGTTTACAAAACTTTTTTTAAACTTAAGATATTGCACGCTTACAAAAAAATAAACTTAAGATATTACATGCTTGCAGAAAATTGAGCTTGACATATTGGATATTTACAAGAATAAAGTGACATGGTACAGTAAAGTGGGGATCATGGGAGGTTGAGGGGAACGTTTTCTAGGATGTCCTGGAACTCCTTGAGAAGATCTTCCGTGTCGCCGAGGAGGATGGCTGGGAGAAACACCTTCTTCGCCCTGGATCCCCTGGTCTGAAAAGCTGGGGTTCTGTGAACGCTTTAGAAAGCACTTTTTAAAATTTCACTTCTAAATAGGTAAAAGTGAAAGTGGCAAGGGGTCTCAAAAACCGCAAAAGCTAGAAACGTGAAAATTTCCAGGCTTCCCCACATACTACGTAGACAACCATTAAGACATAGTTTCATCGCCGATGGGTATAAAAGGGGTAAAATTTGATTGTATTGTCTGTCTTTCTATCCGCATGACCGACCATTCATAAAACTGAAATTTGATCAATGAGTTCGTTTTACAAATAGAGTCCGACGATTTTCATAGTTTTTCGGAATTCACTCCCCAAAATGGTTAAATGGGATAGACGTATTTTTTAAAGAAACTACTGCAGGAAAGAAGTTGAAATTCAGCATGCCAATTCTTTTGACAATTCGAGTTCAACCAGTTTAGGAATTTTTGGAATTCAAGCCTCAAAAAAGTTTTTCTAAAGATCCCTTCAAAGGGGTAACTACTGCAAGTAGGAAGTTAAAATTCGGAATACCAATTTCTTTTACAATTCGGGTTAAACTACTTTCAGGGATTTTCTAAATTCGCCCACCCGAAAAAGGTTAAATGGAGTAGATCTGCCTTTCTAAAAATCGTAAATACGCATTAACTATTACATGTAAGAAGTTGTAATCCGGCGAATCAGTTTCCTTTACAAAATGGGCTAAATGGGGTAGATCAGTTTTTATAAAAATTTCCATATCGCGGTAAATACTAGAGGTATGAAGTTTTACTTCTTCCAATATTATCTTATATATAAGAATAGAAGTCCTGACTCACTGACTCATCAACGCCCAGCCCAAACTCTGGGACCTAGAAAGCTGGAATTTTGCATAGAGGTCCCCTTTATGATGTATACAAGGAATAAGGAAAGATATTTCGAAACTCAACCCCTAAAGGGGTAAAATGGAGGTTCCAATTTTGTATGGCAAATAATATTAAATAGGCATATCGACTTGAAACTCCGTAAAACCAAATAAGCAAACACGTATTTCGTGATTTTCCGAAAATGAACCCCTTAGGGGGTGGAAATGTGGTAAATAAGTCTAAAAATCAACATGGGTGTCGTTATTGAGGTTTTTTAGGACGTTGATTGCGAAAATGGCATTTGTTTTTAAGTCCAAGACGGTGGACATGACATAAAATTAAAACCCTATAGTGGTGAAACGGGATTTCAGAGAAATTATTTTTGTGCAGAACGTTTGCCGGGACATCTAGTCTAGAAATAATCTTAGTCGCAAGATTGCACTTACAAAATACGAACCGTTGTTGCTTGGCGGTTATTGTGATTAGGCTTAGCCTTACAGTTTGCGCTATTTAATTTATTTTAAGAATGTATGTGCTGCTGTGTGTTGTCGTTAATCATTGGATTATCGAGATTCTTAATATTCTATAGGTTTAATACACGGTTCATAAGCAGTTGCAATACTTTGGACTTTCCTATTATAACCACTACGACTTGATTTCGGGCAATTGAACACCTGGGATTTGATTTTGGACTTTTAACACTTTGCTTTTGAAATTGGCGTTTTGGCGTCATGGTTCTTAGTGACTGGTGTGGAGATTCCACTTCAAGTAATGAGGATGCCTGCTGATAGCGGATGCATTTTTTATTTCAGGTCTTTCGCCATGTTTGGTACACATGCAATAAGGCATGAGATTAGAGCACAGGTTGTGGACTGCTTAGTCTTGCACTGAGAGAGGTTTCAGGTTGAAAATTCTGGTCAGCATAAAGACAACTACGCTGGCAAGTTTAGTCATTTTGGACGTTTACTTTACCATTAATCTGATTTCCACTTTCTGAATACACAAACCCCTGATGCCCATTTGATAGACCGACTTCTTAACACGTGCTGCAAAAAAGCGGTAGACATTTTGAAGGCTATTCAAATCGAGCAAACAACATGTACTCTGGTAGCAAAATATAAAATTAATTGAAACTCAATAAAAATAATTTATTTTAGTTTTATTTCAAATTTGAGATGAAATCACTTGACTAGTACATACAGATTGGTGGCGGAAAATGTGAACATTGGTAATCAAATGTGCAAGAATATAGTTTTCCGTCGACCTCCCTATAAAATGTGATTTTACGGACGCATTTACGTACGAAAACTGTCACTTTTTTGGACACCATTAATTTTTCGTCCGCAAACACTTTTCGTTCGCAAATGCTTTTCGTCCGCAAACACTTTACGGCCGCAAACGCTTTTCGTCCGTAAACACTTTTCGTCCGCAAACGTTTTTCGTCCGCAAACGCTTTTTGTCCGCAAACGTTTTTCGTCCTCAACAACTCTTATAATTCGGACTCCACTTTAATTTTTTTTTAAATTATGAGGGTCGACGGAAAAATGTAATATGCACCTTGGACGAAAACTGCTTTTTATGGCCTTGCCTGATCGCTTGCCTCGGCTATCGCCTCGGCCAGCAATTGCAGGCATCGTCCATAAAAAGCCTATTTTTGGTCTTAGATGCATAAATAACTATTTCCGTCGACCTCCCTATAAAATGTGATTTTACGGACGCATTTACGTACCAAAAGTGCCACTTTTTTGGACACCATTAATTTTTCGTCCGTAAACACTTTTCGTCCTCAAATGCTTTTCACCGCAAACGCTTTTCGTCCGTAAACACTTTTCGTCCGCAAACGTTTTTCGTCCGCAAACGCTTTTTGTCCGCAAACGTTTTTCGTCCTCAACAACTCTTATAATTCGGACTCCACTTTAATTTTTTTTTAAATTATAACTGTCGACGGAAACATTTAATATGCACCTCGGACGAAAACTGCTTTTTATGGCCTTGCCTGATTGCTTGCCTCCGCTATCGTCCATAAAAAGCCAATTTTTCGTCCTAGATGCATAACTATTATGGGCTTTGTATGCGTTAGACAAAAATAGACTTCAATGCGATAACATATAGTATCCGCATAATCAAGATGTTTTGTTTTCAGAAAACGCTGAATACTGGGATACTAAATTGTAAGTCATACATATTTATCTTTTTCTAACGCATGCAAATCCCATAAACTGTATTCTAGTTCATTTTACTGCATATGTTTACGTTATCCACCACCAACCTGTATATGATGAATATGTACATAACTGTGTGTTCAGTTTCTTTTACATACATAGTGGCAGCTGAAGCATTCGCTGTTTTTATTGTTGTTTCTGTTCTGAGCAGTAGGTAAGCAGTTGAGTAGGAGGATAACGTTGCTGGTAGTTATAGTTTATACGGTTGGTGTTTAATTTGTCCATAAAATTCATATTTATGCACTCCCTTTCCATTTAAATAAACAACATGCAATAATTGGCCATGGATAATAAAACGAACGACATTGCATGCTTCAGCATTTATTAACTGTCATCACTATCTCACTGCCAAGACAATGAACTACAAATCACATTACCAAACTCCCGTGCATTTCCAACAGAATATTATTGGCAAAACCAACAGTGGCATATCTACTATCGTTAGCTGTAATGAATTTCCTGTGATCCGCATTCCACAATGCATTGTATTAATTGGTAGAGTATTAAAGAAAGCGATGTGCTATTCGTTTACAACATAATTAATAATTCATTATCTAATTTTCTCCAAGGAATTCCTTCAAGGTAGTAATGAAATTGCAATACTTGTGCTAAGAGGGAATTTTAATTACCCTATAGTCTGACCCAGACGTTTAGTTTACACGAATTATCGAAAATACCATGCAACTAATAGAACTAGTATTAAAATCCGATGTATGTTACTGAATCAAATAATTTGGACTTTGCAATTAATCCCGGAACTTAATTGTTTTACCTCGTAGGTTTCCTAGAACAGTTTATATTTACAGAGAGTGTTTGCACCTTCTTATATTTCGTATGCATTTGCAAAATTTTAAATATTTGTAGTCGTATGGTTTGCAGAAAGTTCGTTCCCCACATTTCGTTCCCGGGATATTTCGTCTCCACACATCTAGTACCCTGAAACTTCGTTCCCAACCGAGCTCAATTTGTCTCCTAGATTACAGGGTGTTGAAAAACGAATGCAGCGATCGGAGCAGTTAGAAAAATGAAAGATATTTTAATTAATTTATTTATTATAATAAACTTATAAGAACTATATACAGTATGACCCCAGCTTGAGTTTACAAGAGAGAATTACATTTTATTTTTAGTTTTACATAAAAATGTTATAGGAATTATAATTCCTGCTCGGTTTATAGAGAATTTTAAGAACATTTTCAGTTTGTCAAAGTCGGCGTTAAGCAAAAACTATTTTCTTTTCGGGTAAACTACCCGTTTTGTTCTTGATAGAGCAAAGTATTACTAAGAAAAGCTGTCCCGAATGAGAAATTATGGCCCTATACAAAATATCAGGAAGATACTTAGATTAAACCGTCATTTTTAATAATTTTTGTTTTTTGTTCTTATAAGTTTATTATAATAAATAAATTAATTAAAATATCTTTCATTTTTTAACTGTATTCCGATCGTATTCCGTGTACGAGATGTGGGGAGACGAAATATCTCGTGAACGAAATGTGGGGTACGAAATGTGGGGAACGAAATGTGGGGAACGAACTTTCCGCATCCCTAGTCGTATACAGGATAACCTCAAAGACACTTGTTTAGATAATTTATCTGCTTGGATTGTTTCCCTTCACTTTTTTCACGTTCTGTATTACGCAGTAAGTCAAGAACTATCTTACCTCACATATCAAAGCCGCAATACGTTTATTGCTCAACAATTATTTGCGAAGGCAGTTTTCAAATACTTTTACTGTTGCTATTTCATGAATTAGGAGGCACTCCAAAGTAAGTAGCCCAGCCACAAAATTTGGTTGTGTATCTAATCTCGGCAAAGTGTATGAATCATTCAGAAGACTAAATTATAATTGTTTGGGGTTCCTTTCGATTATCTGGTAAAATGCTTCTACATTTTGTTGAAATTATTTGAAAAGGTTACCCGAATTTATCATTAGTCACAAAATACAGGATTTTTTAACACCAATTTCAATACACGTAATTGCTAGTTAGTAAGAAAGTGAAACTCAAGCTAAGAGACCCCACTTTTCATAGTGTACAAGATAACCCAAATTTTGGATTTTTGCTCGAGCGTATTTATTATTTTTGCATCGAATCTAATTATTTTATTGAAATTAATATAATTATCATCAATTGTCGATTTTCGACTATCAGCTTTAGATTTTTTATAGTGGCCATCGAATGTTTTTTTTTCATATTTAGAACAAATATTTTATTCTGATTTCAATAATTATGGCACTTTGAATTTTGTTTAAGGCACAAGGCGAGTCAGGATAGGCGAAATATCTCTTTCCGAGACCCAGTCAATCTGGCACACTGTTAACGGCGTAGTGGGTGATGTGGTTAGTATCATGCTTTCGACGACTGCCTTACTTTCCCTACTTCCACAACTGTGGATTCGGTACCCAATTTTTAAAACGACTGAATGGGCCGCCCGCTAGTTGCCATCTGTTGGGGACCTCGTACCGTGGCACCGCAGTCTGAGCTCCCTAACCACTCGGTAACGCTTTCGACCGTCTTGCATAGTACACATAATTTAAATTACAAAAAATTGCAGTAGATCATCAACACATTCTACTGCTGCAATAAAGCAAAATTTATTTTCATTTGTGCTGACATTGTAATGCCGCTTTTATTCAGCCATGCTTTGGGCACCAAACTGCAACAGTACGTTTGTCAAGCCCTTGCGGACACCAAACTGTATTGAGGATTTTGCTGGGCCGTTATTTTACGAATTTTAATTGCCCTTTGTTTGTTAGCTAACTCAGTCGTCATTGCACAAGGCCCGTTTTTTATGTTATTGTGGCTATGGGATTGTCAACAAAACTTTTCCTGCATCGTTTACAATTATAATTATAAAAATGAGCACTCCCGCTAGAAATAAAAACCAGGCTTTTTACGTAAACGCTACGTACTCTATATAAAGATATACATACATATAAATGAAATATAAACAACAATACACAAATGTTATCCACTGTCAATAATAAACAGTAATATTTAATAAAATCACTACGTGCTAAAGGATACGTTCTACACGCGCTTGGCGCTTACGACTTGTTTCGAGTACAAAGAATAAAACATCAGGTATTAATGCTAATAACACAGCCCACGCAATATGTTCTGAACACTCCGCTCAATTCACTTAAGTGTGGTATGGCTTATGCGCAACTACTGCCCACTTAACACAGTGCGGCGTGTATCTAGCCACTACCCACTTAATGCATTGCGGCTCACGTTAGTTGAAAATCCCAAACAATTTCGAAAAGGAAGAACGTGGATTATGTTTGGTTTAAATGTTTGGACGAACACACTACCTGATAAGGGATAAGGCAGATTTCAAGAACACAACCGCTGAAGACTTTCCCTTAGCCGGTTTGAGTGTATTATGGTGGCAGGAAGATGGTGTACCAGCACACAATGCACACGAAATTGTAATTATTATTTCCCTCGTTTTAAATCTAACCGATAAGAAACATAAAATTTGTACCACGTGACATGTTTAAATAAGTGATGACAAATTATGACAATTGAAAATAAGTTTGATATATGGCGGTATTTAAACGATAAAGACTTTATGCACTACTTACTAAAACGAATGACAATGTTCAAAGAATTATTATATAACACTCCTGTTCGATCATAATTTTTTTGGACAAAAGCTGCAGTGGATTTTCAACTGCAGTATGTATTATAAACATTGCTGTTCCCGTTTCCATTTGCCTTAAAATCATAAATATTTGTCTAAATTTGTTAATACAAGATTGAATGCAAGATTTACAGTCATTATTGACCTCCTCCATATTTTTCCAGCTGAAACCAACTCGTCGACTTATCTCAGAGGCTTGGTTCTATTTCCCTATTTTCATTATGTGTCCAATATAATTGTATTCCCTTACTCATTCAATTATATGATTCCCAATGCTTACGTTGTTCGTTAATGTCTACCATACAAAATATCTTGTTTTTCTGTGTGTTTGTAGAAAATCCGGCCATTTTGGATACTTCCTGCAATTCACTTAACATCTCCTCAAGTTCTTCTGTATCGCTACTGAACAATACAACATCGCCCGCGAACCTCAAGTGCGACAAATATTTGTCCTTAATCTTAATGGCTTTCTCTTGCGAGGATAAAGTATACATTTTTTTTCCAGTGCAAGTGTGAACAGTTTAGGCGAGATTGGATCTCCGTATCTCACGCCTTCTTTTATTTGAATCTTTTCGGTGACAGTACCTTCATCTATCTTTACTCACATGATGCATTTGCATATATATTCTCTAGCAACTTTGTATACCTTGAATCTATCCTCGCATTGTGTATGGCCTCTAGGATAGCCTAAGTTTCAATGCAGTCAAATGCCTTTTGATAATCTACAAAGGCTAGATGAAGTCCGAATTGTTTGAATATGATCGGTAGTACTAAATCCTTTCCTAAAGCCATCCAGTTCTTCCGACCTATAAAAGTCAAATGTAGTACTCAATCTGTTTGTCAGTATTCTTTCTGGTCAGCAATTTATAGTCTTGACAACCAGCTGATTGGATGGTAGTTTTCCAAGATAGAACTGTTTCCCTTTCTATACAGATTGATTACCTATGCATTTTTTTACGATTCAGGAATTTATACTTCTTTGAGGCATTTGTTCATTAAAATTAAAATATAATTTTTCTAAGGCTTTTCCTCTAGTTTTCAGCGTTTTGCTTGAGATCTCGTTCTCCCCTAAACACTTGCGGATTTGTCGCAACGCTGTTCTACATCCATTAATAGCTATTTCCGGTATTTCATCACAGTC
The DNA here is from genome assembly GCA_940337035.1 of Agriotes lineatus. NCBI lineage: Eukaryota > Metazoa > Arthropoda > Insecta > Coleoptera > Elateridae > Agriotes > Agriotes lineatus. Next base: position 47,553 of record CALNHX010000856.1, read on the forward strand.
GATGTTAGTGACCAGTTGTCTATTCTCTTCGTCTTCTTTTCTCGGTGCTTGAATTGACTGACTGTAAAGACCTCCATAAAACTCTTCTATTACTCTCACAATTTCACTTTCCTCACCAACTCTCCATGGGTATTTTTAGCTTTGTGATTTTTTGTTTCTCTTACTTGTTTTGGATTTTAAAATTATCATGTTCATATTATCATTAATCAGTTCTTCTATTAAAATAGTGTTGGATCTTCTAATATCTTTTCTAATATGTTTTTGACTCCTTTGTTCAATTCTCTATAAACCTGCGTTTCTCTGTGTATCTTGTTTCGCAATTGGATCACATCTACTGTTTCTCTGCAAGTTTTTGAATTTTTGTTTTACTTTCTGTAACTAACGGTCTTTGCTGCTACCTGGATGCTGGTCTCTATCTTATTGGATACTTTATTCAATCTTAGTTTTTTAATTCATCCGTGGGATTTAGTTTAGGATCAATAACCTTGTTGAATTCTTCTGCTTTATTTCTGAGCTCCGGCATTGACGGTTGGATCTTTTTCTCTATTAATTTCTTTCTTTCCACTCGAGTGTCAATGATAAATCTCGCCAGAACCACACGATGATCACTACTCATATTGAACTGATTTAAAATCGGAACGTCACAGCAAATACTACAAGGAGGGTCAATCAGCCTCTGTTCTCTCGGATTTCGATCCCCAAGACCATATCCTCCTATATTTGGCGAATGTAAAGGATTTATGTGTCCTATCTTCGAATTAATATCTTCTAGTATTACTTTGAGTTTACTTTTTACCGTGATTATTGCCGGTGACATGTTTTCATAGAATTGCTCACTTTCTTTCTCTTCAGATTTGCTTGTCGGTGCCTAGCCTTGAATGACTTGAATAGTGTATTTATTATTGAGTTGCAGCGTGATGTATATAACTCTGTTTGTTATTACCTTGTCTTTGTTGCAACTCCACCGATGCGAATGTCTTGATTTTTGTAAAATAGTATATGTGCTGCCTGTAGAATAGTATAGTGCTTTCACCCTTCATTCTCGTTTCACTTATTCCAAGGATGTGTGAAGTGTGAAGTTCATATTCTAAGCATTCTAGGTGTTCCTAAAGTCTCAATGTTTGTGTGTTGTAAGGCGCGAAATGTAAGGTTTTGGTCTTCTATTTCTGTCGAATTGTGGAATTCTCAAAACATTCGTATATTATAGAACTAATAATTCCACAAGTTCAAATTTGATATATTTTATTAGAAAGTTTGTAGTTTGTTATTCTTGTACCTTGCATATATTTCAATGGGGCAAAATGCACCAAAGTCTTGTTAACGTTTAAGCTAGGTAGAAGAATCACAATTGGGGATTGTCCGGTCATTGCTATGAACAACAAAATTTTTTTATAATTTATTGCATAATTTGGTATGTAATGAGCAACACAAAACGTAAAAATTACATAAATAATGTTACCAATAAATTACATAATACATACCAGCTTAATATGCAAATAAGTAACTAATTGAAGAAACAGTACGCCTATTCGTGTTTAATATGGGAGCCACGTAGAAACAATGCACTTCAAAAAGTTCGTCGAACGACTTTTAATATTTATTATTATTAGCGGAAGTTGTAAAGGTAGCCAATTAAATCTGGTTATAATTTCGCAGGATATCGGTGGTTAAGCATGTGAAGTTCTATCACTGGTTCCCATCAAAACTTTTACTTTCACGTAGTGGTAGAAAAGGAAATTTGCCAATGGCGAAAATATCAAGCTTCAAATGTTGAGTACCATAATATAGTTACTAATCTTTGCATACTATTGCTATATCACAACAACCAAGAATTAAAGTATCACTCAAATAGCGAAGTATACGGGGACTCTCAACGCAAACGAATGAATATGTCAAAATACATGTTATTGTAAAATCATAACCTAAAGAACAAATTAAACAGTAAACATCTATAGATAGTAATCCAAAATGTCCTAGTCATTTTTAAATTTACAAATTTAAATTATTTTAAATTATTACCTTTGTCATATGTATTTAATGCTTCTACGTCATTGCACAAAGTTCATAGCAAATCCTTACAATAGAAAAATCGGTAAGTTTTTGTAAAGAATCAGTAGCATATCGGCATTAAAAATATAAATTTGTTATTGAGCATACAGTTTAATCATTAGTGTTTGTGATTTATTATTACCAATTTGTGGGGTGCATTCTGAGTTTATATATAAAATGATGAAAGCAGCAGGTGATTGACACTATTTTCGTTCCACTTTATAACAAAACCTACAATTTATGCTGATTATTCCTTTCAGTCAGTGAATTAAACTACAAGGAAAACAACCATTGTTTGTTTAGGTCTGGCTTACTATTAAGACAATGCCAAATATATTATATGACTTGCAAATTAAATGGGTTCGAACGTACTCACATTGTCTTAAATTCAAGAATACATAAACATGCTCTTCCATTTATTAAGTTTATGTATCATATTCAAAAATTGCAAAAGTTGCTCTACAATTCTTTGAAATGACAATAATACCGGGTGTCTTAAAATGAATTACATCTAGTATGCTTTGAATTTCCCATAATACAATCTAAGATTTTACTTGAAATTGGCAAGACTGTAAGTCTGTGTCAAATTAGAGGTTATCAGGTTAGATTTTGCGTCAGTCTGTGTCAAAACTGACGCAAAACCTAACCTATTAACCTTGAATTGGACATAGACTTACAGTCTTGCCAATTTCAAGCAAATTGTAGATTGCATTCTGGGAAATTCAAACCATACTAGATGTAATTCATTTTAAGACACCCGGTACAAATAACACATGGATTGGAATTTTAAAAAGTATATAAATATACAGACTGTAACAGACAATCCGTACCAGCAATTTTTCTGAAAAGCCGTTAACCGTAAACGGTCAGATATACTATTTTAAATGTCAAGGACGGTAATAACGGCTTACCGACAAAAGGCAATATTGCCTGAGGCTGGTAAAACTTACAGTTCGCGACGCTTATAACATTTTTGCATGATTGGAATAACTTAAATATTTATTTTTGCCATCATATACAGGGTGTGTATAAATTGGCAAAAGAACTACACGTAGCAATATTGGTTATAAAACTCCGAGTCGAAAATTGTAAGACTAAAATGTTGGATTGGTCTTCGTGAACCCTCACGAGAGCTAGATAAAGAAACCTGTTTTTTCAGATAAAGTACATATTCTGTTTCAAACACATCAAAGTATCGCCAAGGAAAGTTGTTCAAAATGTAAAATTGTGGCCCCATTCACGCCACGTGTAGTTATTTTGCTAACTTATACACACCCTGTATTACAATGTTGATTTTCCAAAAACGACGTTTGTTCTTTGACAAGTAGCTTGTGTCAAATTTATTGACATTTGTGAACGGTAAGTAATGTATTGACATTTGACAACGGTAAGTAATTATCTCCGTTTAGTTTTCGTAAATACAACTTACTGACATGGAAAATAATGTAGTAAATGAACTAAAAAGCTTATTCGTACAAAACTCTACATTACCAAAGTCAGTAAAGTATACGATCATTCGAATAAGCTCCAATATCCCCTACACTTCTTAAGGTTGTAAACACGGATTACTTGCAATTGACACGTCCAACTGACAACTCAAAGCTAGATGTATTCAGGTAAAATTGCAGGTGGTTATAATTTTTATTGTTCGGCGTATCTACTAATAAAGCGGGTTGCAACCTTAAGAACATTATTTTACATTGGATCTTATTCGAACCTTTTTTGATATTAGCTTGTACCGCACCCAGCCAACCTGGGTTCAAGAATTGAACTAGGGCTCTGCCTGTCACAAGCCAGGATAAATCGGGGAGTGATAGAGGAATAACACCTCTTAAAAAACCAGGGCCCTTTCCTAGGGACCAGGTGCTGCTGCCTTGCAGTGAGGCGTTGATTTCGTCAAAGGATAAGAGAAGGAAACCCTACACAAATACTCCTGGTCCTCCAGGTTGGGGGTTAAGCATGGGCCTGCTCCTCACGTCTTGTAAAAATATAATATTGCAAAAAATTCCAGACAAGCGTCTCGGAACAAGGATGGAACAAATACTAGACGACTTAGGCTAGGGAAACGGTTATTGAAAATGGCAACATGGAACGTACAAGAGATTAACATAAAATGGACAGAAGTAATAAAGCGAATTGAAAAACTGGATATTGATATCATCTCACTAACTGAAACAAAGAAGAAAGACACAGGGATTGAACAAGTAGCAGGGTATATACACATATATAGTGGAGTTCCCAAAGAAGAAAGAGCCGGAAAAGGAGTGTCTCTATTAATTAAAAGAAAATATAAAAAACATATAACAAATTACAAAGCAATAGATGAAAGAATAATTAAAATATACATGAATATCTTGTAAAGAAGATTAGCAATTTTCGGAATATATGCCCCAAATGATGATGCAACAGTAGAAATAAAGGACGCATTTTCCGATAAAATGCAACAAATAATTGACGAAGTTGGAGAAAATAGGGAAGTGATAATATTGGGTTTCTTCAACGGACGTATAGAATCTCGAAGGAAGCACGCGGTCGTGGGAAACTCTGGAGAAACACATATTCATGATAATGGAGAAAGATTAATAGACTTTTGCAGAAACAATAAACTTAAGATTACGAACGGATTCTTCCAACACAAGGAAGTACACAAATAATATACATGGACACAACCTACAAGACAGTTGAAGTCTATTATAGACTATATTATAATAAGATAACAACCAAGTACAACGCAAAGCGGAATGTGGGTCCGACTACCACCTGCTGAAATGATTTTTGCATAACAAAACAAAAAACAAACAATAATCCTAAACGAAACCAAAACGAACAGAAATGGACACAATACATACTCCAAGAAAGTATAAAAATTTTATACCAGCAACGGTTAGATCGACAATTACAAATAAAAGAGTACAAAACGATAGAATAATTACATGAACATATAAAACAGGCTATACACCAAGCAACCAAAGAACCACTCGGTATAACCGATAAAAGAAACCAACAGGAAACATCACGGTGGTGAAATGACAACATTGAAGGATTATAAAAGCAAAAAATCCCTCCACCGAATTAGATCAATTTGCAAATTTTAAAAAAATGTATCCCACTGGAGTGTGAAGCCGCCGCACCTGCTTAGCGATCGTAACCGCATCTCCGCAGCGGATGTAACTGCATCGAAATTCCAACTGCGCCATCAAGTCTTGTAGAAATAGATGCGGTGTGCTCTTCTCTTGAACAGAGGGGTCTTATTGTTGAAACGTTTTTACTCTTTTCTGACATTATCCTGTATCGGTTGAGTCTTATTTTCGGCAAATGTAAAGCCTGACCTATGTGAAAGTTATTACTTCCTTCTATTTCAAAATTAACCGAAAAATAAACAAAATTTTATTTTTTTAAGCTGCTCACCGTGTATGTATATATTTGTATGAAATTGTACCGATTTGTGACAACACTGATTACAGAATTAATAGATGTCTGCTAGACGAACTGGCTCCAGAAGAAAGAAAGATGGGATTTATGTCATCCATACACAAAAAGGAGATCGCCTAAAATGTAAAAACTGTCAAGGTATCACAGCAACGACAACCCTTCGTCGCCTCTATGGGATAATTTTAAGATACATAATAGAAGAGGAATGCAAATAAAAAGAAGCAAAAGAACAAAGTGGGTTCCGTGAAGAAAGATCGTGCATGGACAACATATTCTGTCTGAAACAAATTATAGAAAAGAAAATAGCAACAGTAAGAGAACTCCATCTCGTTTTCATAGATTTCAGTAAAGCGAACGATAATATACCAATAGAAAATTTATGGCAAGCACTATAACGGACAAACCTAAATCACACTATAATAAAATCACTGAAGAACTTATATAAAGGATTTAAAATAAGAAATATACATAGAGCAAGTATTAAGAAAGTGGAAAAGAAAGTTCGAGGGTATGCGACGAGATTAATAACAACAAAATATACACACTACAATTTGCTGACGATCAGGTCCTGATTGCCCAAGATCAACAAGACCTAGAATATATGACACGTAAGATGAAAGAGGAATATGAGAAATGGGGATTATCAATAAACATATCAAAGACAAAATATCTATGCATAAGAGGAAACGCCACAGACCTAGAATTGAAGAACGGAGAACTATTGGAATATATGGCAGATATAAGTACTTAGCTTCTTGATAAATATTATGTATCAAGTCTCGGTATCTGGAGTCGACTCTGCTGTTTACCAGTGCTTCTTCTACTGCCCATAGTTCGATGCTGTCGAATGCTTTCTCATAGTCTACGAGGGCCATATGTAGGGGGAGATTATATTCGTTGCACTTTTCGATTAATATTTTTATAGTGTGCAGGTGGTCGCATGTGCTATATGATTTCCTAAAGCCAGCCTGTTCGACAGGTTGGTAATTATCGTAATTGTGAAGGTTTTGTATAATTGTGACAGTAGTGATATAGGCCTGTAATTATCCAGTTTAGTTGGATCTCTTTTTTTATGTATTAGGATAGTTTTGGCATCCTTCCATTGTTTTGGTATTTTACCTTCGAAAAGGCATTTATTGAAGAGTATTTTTAGGTACGACACTACTTTATTTCCTCCTTCCTTTAGCATTTCAGCTATTATCTGGTCTTCTCCTGCTGCTTTATTTCTCTTTGTTTTCTTTATAGCCCATGCGATCTCATCTTCATTCATTTCTGGCATCTCCTCTGAGTTTACATTTGTTATTTTTCTTGCTAATTTCTCTTTTGATTGTAGTGAAGGAGTGTTTTTTTGATCTATATAGATTTGTATAATATTCTTCTGTTATCTGCATTATTTTATTTAGGTCTCGTTCTTCAGCATCCTGGTTTTTGAGCATAGTGCTCTTTTTCTTTCCCAGTTTATATTTCATGAATTTTAGTTTACGATTTTCTTCTATAACTTTTTCTATTCGTTCTTCTTGATATTTTTTGAGGTCTTCTTTTATTTGTTTTTTACGGATTTATTTAGTTCTGTATATTCTAAGGTGTTTCTTTTGTTCTCATTTAACATTTTTCGACGTTTACTGAGCATCTCTTGGGATTTGTCGCTAATTTTTTGGTGTTTGCTTTTTTGTCTCACTGCTATCTTTAAGCTTGCTTCAAGCAATTCCTTTGTTATTACTGAATTTAGATCGTCTAGATTTAGTTCCTCTAAGTTTAATGTAAGAGGCAACAATGATAGTACATCTAGATGATGAACTGAAAACGGAGCGCATGCGGATGGAAAGAGGTGTAAGACAGGGTGACACGATTTCGCCCAAGCTGTTCAGTCTGGCTATGGAGGATATATTTAAAGCATTAAACTGGGAAGGAAAAGGAATTTGTATCAACGGCAGATACTTAAATAACCTTAGATACGCAGACGATGTACTTCTGATTACCAATAAATGGGAAGATCTACAAGAAATGATTACGGACCTACATCGAGAATCTTTAGAAAAGGGCCTCAAAATGAACCTCAGTAAGACTAAAATAATGTCAAATAATGAAGAACAGCACACAATCACGATAAATGACACTGAAATAGAGCGAGTAACGGAATATATATATATATATATATATATCTAGGTCAAATAATTAAAACAAATAAAGAAAACCAAACAGCCGAAATAGCTAGAAGAGTACGAATGGGCTGGGTGGCTTTTGGTAAACTCTCATATATCCTAAAAAACCAAAAGATTCCTCTACATCTGAGGATTAGGATCTTTAACTCGTGTATACTACCAAGCATTACATATGGAGCTCAAACATGAACGTTCACAGCATCAAACCTAGACAAGATAAGGAAGACCCAAAGAGCAATGGAACGTCAGATATTGGGAATTTCGCTTAGAGACAGGAAAAGAAATGACTGGATAAAGGAAAAAACAAAAGCCATAGATGCCATTGATCAAGCAGCGAGACAAAAATGGAAATGGGCCGGACATAACGAACGTATACAAGACCAACGATGGAATAACCAAATAGGGAAATGGCGACCATACAAAGGTCGGCCCAAAATAGGGAAAACTGGAACCAGATGGGGGAGGCCTATATCCAAAAATGGAAAGGATAGAAAATAAGCAAAAAAAAAGAAAGAAAGAAAGAGAAAGATAAGTACTTAGGTGTAATAATAGACAAAGATGGCAAAGACTCTGTGGAAATAAAAGAACGTGTAAGACAAAGACGAAGAGCGGTAAAAAGACTAAACGAAATATGGTGGCATAAAGCTATTACGAGGAAAATAAATATGAACATCTTCTATATTGAAGTACTCTACCCAGTCAAAACCAACTTGACACGAATTATCTTTAAATTTTTGAAAATTTGGTTAGGTCGAATCTACCTGCAGTCTACTCCTGTACTCCGCCTTTAGTGATGTACAGTCGTGTGCAAATAAATCTGGGACAGTGATTTTTTCACATGCAGATTCGGTTAAGAATTGAAGAATATATCCATGGATTTCCTGCTATCAGAAAGAGTTACATTAAACTTTAACAGGTACTGAAACCCGTAACTCTCTCTGATAAGAGGAAATCCATGGAAATATTCTTCAAATTCTTAACTGAATCTGCATGTGAAAAAAACACTGTCCCAGATTTATTTGCACACGACTGTACATTTTTCACGACCTATTTCGATTAACAGCTTTGGAAAAATATGGCTGGCACGAATTGTTTGTTACACCCTATATATATACGTGTATACTTTTTAAGATTGGTATAAAAGAATCAAATGCCAAACCTCAACAAAGAAATAGAATTAAGAAATTACAAGGTAGAGTTTCTATATTACAACAGTTTCTACAACAAGATATAGTGAAAATTATTCAACATTCCATCTTTAAGAAAAAGAACACATGCAATCTTAATCAAGAAACTTTTTGATGTTTATTTATTAGAAATCAAAAATTATTTGTAACTTTAGATTTACTACCCAAATAACTCTTTAATCACGAACTGATTTTCGCAGTTGAAAAAGAGCTCACTAAAAACAACAGTATGGAATATACGACACTAAAATGATTAAAAAGACACTTAATGGAAATGCAGAATTGGTATTCAATGCGCAACAGAGAAAAACAGGAATGTGTAATCAGTAATAATACCACGAGACGACTGTGAATTATCAAAAATACTTTTGCGTTCTCACTAAACGGGTTGGTTAGAAACAACACGAACCGAGGGCGAGTGGTGTTTCTACAAAGCAACCCTGATGAGTTTGTAAGCAAAAATATCTGATAATTCTTAAAGTCGTACAGTGAGTATTCGATTAAAATATACCATGAATATCATAATATCAATAAGAGAATTATACTCAAAATAAATTTAATGCGTATCCTAAAAAACTTGGAAATGGCATGACATTGACAGCTGACAGCTCAAAATTGAAATCACCAAAATGATAACACCACGGTGTTTTCACTTATTAATACGTGGCCTGAATAGGAATTTTGTACATTATGAATGTTATAATCAGTACAGTCCCATAGGAAACATCGTGGTGCAACGGGCTACTAATTTTACTAATAACAGCGGCGTCTGTTCAATTTCATTTGGTAGTAATATCAGAAACTTGGTGAAATTGATGTAAGTGAACCATTTCAAACGACTAAACGCAATAAAACTATGCAGGATGTACCAACAAGAATGGGACTATTCTCATCTAAACATACTAATTTAACTTAACTTAAATTTCATAATTTTGGATTTTCTTCACAGGTCAAAGTCGGATGAATTTTAAACTTAACCTGATATAGTTTCATTAATTCTCTCACATGCAAGTCCACATATAACTAAAAGTAACTCAAGCTACCCCTACATTAAGAATGGTACGTTTCTACTTTTACATTTTTGGTGTTTAATTTGTATGGAAAAATCCCATAATTTAAAGTTATTATTGCGTCACAATATGTATTTTAAGTATAAAACCAAACGTATCTGTCATTTTGAGATTGAAAAAGTCGTTCTAGCGAGACATTTTGTTAGGTTATTTTGTATTCTAACGCCGCTTGTACAAATTAGTTAGTTCTCGTTCATTTCGGGCTAAGGCGGCCCTGCCCATATGGCTCTATAGCCTCTAGTGTTTGATGCAACCCAAAATATCAATCCCATGAGGGCATTGAAAATGCACCCCGCTAATATGTGAGCGACTTCCACTGCTATTAATAACGCCTGCCTAGTTTTATGGGAAATTATCTTGTTTGCAGTTATTTGCGTGAAGGAAAATGCATTCTGTTGATTACAAATTTTCCCTATCAATCGAAATTTGAGTTTAGGTGTTTTGTAGCCAGCGGCTGCAGCCGCCCTTGGCGGGACCAACACTTCCCGATAATTAAAAATTCAGCCTCATGTGTTTCGTTGTGTTGAGATGGGAATTGCCGCAATTGGTAACTCTGTTGTGGTTTGTAACTGTGGTATTTTTGCATATAAGTACTAAAAGATAAGGGAAATTGATATAAACACCGTCCAAAATCTCATGGGACAAGTTAGGCAAAACTTGCGTACCATTGTAGACATGACCCCTTATAATTAATGCAATTATTGTTAACTTATTATTTATATAAATTACGTTACACTTATTTTATAGCATTTTTTTCCCAAAACTTATATGACATACGCCTAGTTAAAGCAATAATAGGCAGAATTTATTTTTTTTAAGGTGCTGGCCCTATATATTTTTTACCAAAACTCTCCCTGAAACGTGAAGATCTGAAGAAATCTCGGAAGGTGATTTTTCACGATTACACTACTTCTTTTGTCTTATAGGGGAGAGAAATAAAAATCTGTAAAGAGGTTAACATGAAACTTTTCTCGCAAGTACGGCGCTCATAATTGTGTAGTACTGTCTCTGATACTATAGTAGGCGGCCGTCGTTGCACATTTTTGTTCTTTACGTTGAATGCAATTACTAAGCCTTTTCGTTGCACTGACTGCAGTCCGCAGCGATCGCTTTTCTATTCAACGTTTCACTTTGCATATGTTGAGTACCATTTTCATTAAAGGTAAAACCTGAGCTATGTGCAAATTATTAGTTTTATTGATTCCTGTGTTTAAGAAGAAATTCATTTTATTTGTTAAGGTGCTCACCCTATACAGGGTGTTGAAAAAAAAAGGTTGGATATTTTACCCATTTATAGATCTCATCAATACAAATAAAAATGTCCTAATAAACATAGGTCCGGAAACGCTTCGTTTCCGAGATACAGGGTGTTAAAGGTTTTTTTTAAACCGTTCTTTTATGTTATCTAAAAACGCTTTGAGCCATGTTAATGAAATATTTTTACAGTTTATGAGGTGTCTTTTGGACCTATTACAATTGATGTAGTAATTCCAGGGGCATGCCCCCTGGCATATCGATTAGGTTTTTTCACAAAATAATAACACCCACGAAATTTTTTGCAATTTTTATATATTTTTTTGAAGCAACCAAAAATGCAACTTTTTTTTTCACCCGAGATTTTTTCATATCTCGCTTCGTTTTCAAGAAAAAAAATTGAAGCCCATACTTTTGCACGTCTCTGAACCTGTTAAGAAAAAAACTAAAATGTTTCAATATCTAAAAACCCTTTATCCGATTTTAGTGAAACTTTGAAGGTTTACTGGTGCTATTAATTATCAAGTTATAGCACACTTAGATTTAAATTATTTATTCCAGGGGTTGCTGGGGTTTTTTTTATACTTTAACACTCTGTATCTCAGAAACAAAGCATTTCCGGACCCATGTTTATTAGGACTTTTTTGTTTGTATTGATGAGATCTATAAGTGGGTAAAATATCCGACCTTTTTTTCAACACCCTGCATATTGTTATGATACTCCTGTACGTTTGCGTTGTATGCAGCGCCCCTCTACTTTTGTAATCTTCAAGAGTACACTTGCGATAATATCGTCATAACCACTCGTCGGTAGAACTCAAAGATAATGATTAGACATTCTAACAAAAGTTAACATGGGCTTACCTTTAATTTATACATTTGACTGCAAAACATAGCTGATAAAAAAATGTGAGCTTTTGTTCTACACGGCTCGTAACTAAGGGTAAATATTTAACACAATAACAGATTTAATTTAATTTTGTAGGCCGATGAGGGTGAAACTTATTCTTACTAGCAAACTTTTCAACTCCATTTTTGCCCAACTTATGTAATTGTAGCTGAACAAACGGCTTACACAAAGCTTAAAAGAAAACTCGTTGACTCTCCACCTGCGTTTACTAACGGGTAAGTATCGACACACATGAAAAATAACAATAACGTAGTAAAATGGCCGGTACGAACACGCAAATATTAGTGCAGTGCTGAAGGCTGAATTCTGAGTACCGCGTTTGAATATGAATGAATGCCCCTTGCGTTTCTACTTCGCTTCAATTTATGCTAAATGCTAAAACAAAAGACTACCACGAAAATCCAGTGATTTGATAGGCGATTATCAAAAGGTTGCCATCCGAACTGAAAGTCGATTTTTTAAAACAACTGCCTAACGAAATTTATAAAAAATCTTGCAATTATTACACAAAACTCTTACATTTTAACTTAAAATTAACCGCAGATTCGTGTTCACGGCACCTCGAAGCTTAAGTATGTTCAATTTCAATTTGATCCGAGGTGATATCATGGACTCGCTAATTTTCGACATCGAAGACTGCGCCCTCCATAAATTGCAAACCTGAAACCAAAATGCTGCTCATCAAGACGCACAGCACGTGTAGCATTGTTATTTCTGCCAGGGATCAGATCTAAATCACTAGCCAAATCTGACAGGTACATCTTATAATTTAGCACAAAGTGCAAACTTTATAGTGTTTGCATGCATTTTGCAGCAAAGAACCTCCATCTACTCATCCTGCTGTGAGCATGATTTTCAGTATGAAGAAAGCTCTCTGCAACTCTTTCCAACATCAAATGTGCATCACGTCCGTCCCATATTTTGCTCTTATGACTGCAATTCCAACTTTTTATTTGCTTGGAGTGTTTGTCTAAGTTCAAATGCATCCTGCTCTTGCATCGGGCATCAACTTTACAACTGCCCGGAACCATCGAGCCCCAAATTCAGCTAGCATCGGTTCGAACGCAACGACCTAACATCCAATGTCCCTCGGATCACAAGAAAACCAACAGCTATCCAGGCACTTATGTTACGAGCGCTATTGAGCAGTGTTTTATCGTTTTTAACAATTTATCACTACCGTATGTATTCACATAGTTTTAAACGGCACTTTTAGTCTATAATTAGCACGTAAATCACTGTTGAAGTGTTGAATGTGGTCTATTCTATTCCAAATATATTATAATGATCCCTATGTTTGTTCCATATGTTTGTGAAAAATGAGCATTTCAGGCGAAATTAACCTGAATTAGTCAAATCTAACGCTACTTCTCTTCGGATGAAATATCAGGAATTTACCGTAATGCTGTGTGACGCAGCTCACATTATCTCTGTTATACTTATTACCTACTTATATGAGTTTCTTTAAAGTTGTATAAGTTCGACACCTTTTTAATAATAAGCCTGTTTAAAATTGATACCTACATAAGGCCATATTCGCTTTACATGTATATTTTTAATAACAACAACGTTCATGGGCACACAGCCTTATTATGATAAAATGTTCTCTATAATTCCACTTTTCACGTGTGGAACGTTATCACAGCAATATATTTGACCAGAAGTGTATTCGGTTTCGCGCCAGGTATACATCTAATACGCATGCAAAATATTGTCTTCCTCCAACAAGTAGTTTTTGAGTTATATTGCCATCAGACGGACAGATGGATAGACAGACGGACAAACAGACCGACAAAGAACATGTTTTTCGCCATCTAGGAACCCTGAAACATGAAGATCTTAAGAAATCTCGTAAGGTGATTTTTTTACAATTACTGTAGGTACTGGGGCATTGGTTACGTTTTCGAATGTGTGTTTTTAATTCTGCCCATATCATTTCTATATGATTTATACAACAATGATATGGTGGCAATCTTAAAACTCTATGGCCTAGTTCTGTAGCTATGGTGTCTACTACATATTTTTTAGAGAACTTCTTAATGGACAACACTTCCAGTAATTGATTCTTATTGTAAGTTTCTTGAAAATACATGTTGTTCTTGTAAAGAAAATCTGTAATTTCTGCTTTAGTAGAATTACTATTTGGCACTTTTTCAGCAAGCCTTGAGTGATAACTGGCGTTGTCCATAACGATCACACTATTAGGTGGCAAATTTGGTAATAGCTTATTTGAAAACCACGACTCAAACACATCTGAATTCATGTCTTCATGGTAGTCCAATCGACAGTCTCTTATATTTTTCGCAGATAATGGGAGACCATCGTTCACCCATCCCATCTCAGAGCCTACATGTAAAATTATAATACGTTTTCCTCTTGAAGGTGGAATGTCTAATTGGCATTTCCGAGAATTATCTGTCCATCCTTTTTGAACCACATCATGTGTGTCATACCAAGTTTCATCCAAGTAAAATATCGGTCTCTGTTCTTCCCGAAACTTTTTTATCTGTTGTAAGTATTCGCATCGCCATTTTCTAATCCGCGGAGATTCCATTATTTGTTGTCTTTTATCTATCTTCTTATAGCGAAATCCCATATTTTTTAGCGATGTCCTTAATGTCGTCATTGAACAATTTATACCCATGTCACCAATGATCGTATCATGAATAGTTTTAATTGTTGGCACCACATTAGTTTTATACATGTCATAAACTACGCCGCGTATTGCATGTTCATTAGGCTTTGTTAATATTTTGTGACACCCATAATCAGAACGCCGTTTACGTGGCAGCGCTTGATTTTTCGCAATTTGAAAAACCGTACTTTTTGGCACTTTAGTTAAAAACGCAGTTCTTCTCACAACATTGCTTTCTCCTTCAGAAATTAGTGCGTTGTATACATTCAAGACTATGTTTTTCGCATCGTCGGATAAAAAATGCATTGATCGCTGGCTTGGTCTCTCTCCCGCATCATCAACTTCTTCTAACTCATCACATGGAGCAGCGACTTCTTCAACTTCATCCTCAATTTCATTAGTATCCCATGGTCTCCACATATTCCACAAAATACAACACAACACAAATACTAGATGATAATTAACGTGCGTCAAAGTATAACAGCAACGTTATTATTAAATTTGGGAAGTAAAGACAAGTCAAGTGATTTATATAATTTATCTTTCATTCTAATTACTGGAAGGGATGTAGTTGTAAATACATACTTTAATGCCAATATGACGCGACGAAACATTAAATGTCGATTTCTCTTATCTAGGAATGTCATTTGAGCAAAAATAATTTATTCCTCAATCAGGGCATAATCGCATAATGTGTTTATTTACCTAGTAATATTAATTTTGTCATTCAATATTATTAGATAATTAAATATAAATTAAGTAGAAACTTCACTACAAAACGAAATAAATACCACCTTGGAAATATTCCCACCTTTGCGTATACCTGGCACGACTTAAGCGGACTAACAATAGTAAACTCATTTGCGGTTTAACTTTTAAAGCTCGCTCTGTCCGAAGTATCTTTGCGTCTACTATACTTCCCTCGATGGGAGAAGTAAAAAAGTTACATTCAGAAATATAGAGCTGTTTTCGAGAAAAGTAAACTTAGTTAGTAACAAGAAACTAAGTTATCGAATAAACTGATTTTAGCATTCCTAAATAAACATAGAACATCTTTTAAATTAATTTTGTCCATATAGATTCTTTCAGAAAATTGTACTTTAACTTATAAGAAGTTGAACATCTCATACAAAACGTTACTATCTAGTTTAAGCTTTTGTAGTTCTTAATTTAAAATTTTAATAGAAGGGTAAGTTTATTTATTTTTTTACAAATGATTATTACCCCCCCCCCTCCTGGTTTCACAAACAAATCGTAAGCTTAATTGTGTTTTACCACTCTCACTTGCCCATGGAATGAAACGGTTACAAGTTAGCATTGAAGATTGATCCCAACTAAGATTTTTACTTCCCTCGTCTAAAAGACGAAGGTATAGCTCACAAACTATTTGTTGCGGAATTGGCTATTATGTATGTGGATCATATGCCTATTTGGTTCGAAACCAAATACACTTTCGGTGAAATACATTCAGGGCGAGCACATTAAGAAATCAAAATTTTGTCAATTTTGCTTCAATTGTGAAATAGATACAATTAGTAATTTGCACGTAGCTTAGGATTTACCCTTGACGAAAATGAAACTCAACAGATGAAGTTTAAATGTAGTAATTAATAGAGACAAAAATGGGCAACATGGCAGAACGAGCCAAAGGGCGGATTGCTCTTGGCCTACTGCCAAGCATTGAAATTACTTTCGCAGTTTAAATCCCACCGCCTGCAGTATTTTTTATTAGATAATTCGCATTACCATGTGTTTCCTTTTACTATTTCAGCTTCAGATATGTTTAGCTCTAGTTTCCTTACACTTGCAAAGGAAGTTCTGAGTACAACCCTTTATACTTTTTTCTTATTTTTTACTTTCATCGTCTAAAAGGCGAAGAAATTATTGAATCGTGAAAAAATCGCATTCCTGGATTTCATCAATCTTCACTGTTCATGGTCCCTAGTTGACGAAAAACGTGTTTTCTAAATTGCACCTGTGTGTCTGTCTGTCTGTCTGTCTATTTGTCCGACTACATGTTGGCGTTATAGCTTCTAAAACTATTTGTTGGAGGAAGACGATATTTTGCATGCGAGTTATATTTCTACCTGGCTCGAAACCGAATATATTTTCCGTCAACTATACAGGGTTATTCACGTAAGATGACGAGCTTCACCAGGTAAAAATGCAACCTAAAATACTATTTATAAAGCTAATTGGATCCCTGTTGCCTTAGCACCTCGAATTTGACATAGACTCCGTACACGTCATTGGTGTCACTGTAAGTCTATGTCAAATTTGAGGTTAGCAAGTTAGGTTTTGCGTCAGTTTTGACACAAACTGACCCAAAACCTAACCTGCTAACCTCGAATTTGACATAGACTTACAGTGCCTGTTTGGTGTTTCAGTATTACTACAACGTTACGATATTTGCATATATTTTGTACATAATTTTTATCACTCTTATTTTCATTTGATATTTTCAAAATTTTTAGTTTCAAAAGTTCCACTTGCGAGGTAATTTCCGAGTACACCGCTTTACAGATTTTTTACTTTTCTCGTCTAAAAGACTAAGAAAGTATTGCAATCGCGAAAAATTACTTTCCGAAATGTCTTCAGATCTTCACGTTGCAGGGTCTCTGGATGACGAAAAACATGTTTTCTCAAATTCCTCTGTCTATATGTCGGTCGGTCTGCCTGCCTGTCGGTTAGTCTGTTGGCGGTATAGCTCAAGAACTATTTGTTGGAGGACAACGATATTTTATATGCGGACTGTATTTCTATGTGGATCGAAACCGAATATACACCTTAAAATAATAAAATCTTGCCTATTTTTGCTTTAACTCAGGAATAGATAAATATAGTATTTTGAACATATCTCAGATTTTATTCATTATGTAAATAGGCATATTTTATACCTAACAGCTACACGTGAACGTCTTAAAAGAACAGTGCTCAATTGACGAGTACCGCTGTTATCACGCATAGAAGGTGCAGCATTCAATAGTGACCGCACTCGCGAAGAAAGTTCCGTGTAAAGCCTTTTACAGATTTTTATGGTTACCATAATCACAACCACAACTGTGTACTATGTAAGATCAGAATCAAATTTAAATTCCACAAGAAATAGTAATGTCAGTAATTACACAGATATGATTTGCACTCACTATTTATAACCAGCGTTAAGTAATTACATTTTTAGATCAGATCAGCAAGTTGTTTCGCCGTTAATATTCTGCTAATTATTCGTTTTGTTTAGTAGAAAAATCCACTTGAAAACAACAAAATAGAGCTGAAAACTGCAACCAAATAACTTATGTGCTTATACGATACAATATTCAAGGGTAATACCACAAGTAGTGGATATATTTTTGACAAATATTTTGCCGTTTCCATGTAAATTATTGCGTTTAAATTTCACGATACAAAATCACATTAAAAATGTCACGAGCCGAAGGCGAGTGACATTTAAATGTGATTTTGTTGAGTGAAATTTGCAATAATTTCTATGGAAATGGCAAAATATTTAAAAATTATATATCCACTTCGAGTGGTATTTGGTACGACTATTTAACAATATTAATACATAACGGTTAAATTTATTGAAAAATAATCCAACAATTAATATAATTATTCATTCTCAATTAAATTCAGCGGAATACTTCCAAAACACAACATTTTAAAATTTTTAAGGCAAGCCAAACGTTGTTCACACAGTTTGTTGGTGTTTAGTTTTGCGTAACTGGCGATATCAATAAGGACAGAACATCGTTGTTAAGCGATATTTCGCAACAAGGCTAAAGTAGGGACAAGAAATCAGACGACGTGCGCCACCAAACAAATTTTAGTGACGACATAAATACCATTAGATTTACAAAACCGATATTTATTTTCTTCTTTACAGCTCATTTGAAATCATGCGTTTGGTTTAAGCTTAATCAATTATCAATGGAAAATTAACAAGTTAAGCTAAACTAAAATTTGCTTGGTGGCGCACGTCGTCTGATTTCTTGTCCCTACTTTATTTAGTTTTTGCGTAGGTACATTGTTTTGTGAATATTTTGCATGGTGCCCAATATTCACTGATATACTGCTGTTATTGGTTAAAAAAAGCAAATGTCTGCAATATGATTGGTTTATATGTTATAGTGTTGAATAGTCAATAAAATCGTGCACCAAATATAGTATTCTCGGGCATATCTCTATGAGTAAACTATATTTCCATACCTTTCTACAGAAGTATCTAACTATATTGAGTCGGTCATTGCACTGTATAAGATACATTTGTAAACGATTATTACATAAAAAATTTCGGTTGTATATGCATGTTAAGCTTCAAGTTATTATAAGTCCACGTTGTCTATTCATGCACAACAACAAACTACTTTCTGCCGGTCCATAGCAAATTTTAGAAATCAAACTCGACACTAGTGAAAACAATTCTAAAACATCTCTTGCTTCATTGTGAATATTTGCCGTACGAGTGCATTATAACTTTTGTGATATCTTTACAGTGTGACTCGTCGTATAATAGTTTTTCTAATAAGACGCAAAAAATAAATATTTTCAACAGCCTTGCCCCTTAACCTTTAAAATTATGTTACAAGCAAAAACTAAAACTAAAAAAAGCATAAAACTAGTTTTTGACTTACTTAGCAAGCATTGATTTTACAATTTGATCCCATTGATTTTACAATTTGATCCCAATAACGCTAAATTAACATAGGAGTAAAGCCAATCAAAGTAAAATTAACATTTATTAGACGTCAAATTCGAGCAACCCGCTTAAATAATTGCCTGTTAATTTGTTTATCGTATTCATACGGTCTACTAACCTGCTAAAAAATGTGGAATTAAAATTCCTACAACTACATACTGTCGCAAGTCTGCAAATTTGAATACACGTTCGCTTAAATTCGCAATTTATATACAACTAGTTAGACCAGAATTTATGGTAAGGTAAATAATTGGAAGCTATTAAACAATCTACCATTACTTCATGGACTGAAATATATTTTTTTCTTCAAACGGCAGTAAAATATGGCATTATACTGCTGGATTGATGATGCTAAACTGTCACTTTATTGTCAAGCGGCAGATAATATTATCTGCCGCTGACGAGCGGCAGATAAAGTTATTATCTGCCGCTGACGACTTTATCTGCCGCTCGAGCGGCAGATAAAGTTATTATCTGCCGCTGACAACTTTATCTGCCGCTCGTCAGCGGCAGATAATATTATCTGCCGCTGACGAGATCAAGTAATTTTCTTCGAATTTTGTTCACAAAGTTGTAAATAATTTGTTATAAAAACGTTTGAAGAAAAAATACTATATGTTATTCGGAGCAAAAGTATCTTTATGTGGCTCGGCTGTACTTATCTGCATCGCAAGCTTGCAGATAACCCGTCCAGCCTCGCCACATAAAATATAACTTTTGCTCCTAATAACATAATATACTATTTTAATCACAATCGGTTAATAATAGGTACGTTTCTAACCTTCAAAACAGTAGGAAAGCGAATCATTGTTTACTTTACTTTCTCAGCTAGCCGGGAAAGATTTTCCCGGCTAGCTAAGCGTCACTTTCAATTAACTTGTCTTGTTACCTAGCAACAGCGTCGCAGTTTCCTTTGTTAAAGTGAAACTTACCTAATTAAATAAATAATGACAAAAACCGATTGTGAATAAAATAGTATACATACCACGGTGAAAAGTTTCATTCCTGTCTGGAGATAAAGTTAACCTCGACGCTACGCGTCTCAGTAAACTGCTTAATCTCTCGACAGTAATGAAACACTTCCCACCTCGGTATGTAATATACTATAAAAATCGGGAGTGTGCTCCCCTAGACTTTCTCGCATTCGCCTTGGTACTGATAACTATTGGTGTTTTCACAGAAGATTTTACCAATTAATTGTTTTCTAGCAAATTTGAAAAGTTTATTGCAACGTATATACAGTGTGTTTCACTTTACATGGAAGCACCCCTGTATTTTCTTTGTTTTTGTATAAATCGATTTGAATTTTTTACCAGTTATACAACTCACCAAGAGGCATCTATTCATGTCCTTGAGCGCAAATGACGTTTTTAGCCTTGCCTACTACGATCAAGAACGTGGGTCGTATTGTTAATATTTTGCATCGCGTTAGAGTTACAGCAAAAAGTTATTAAGAAAAGTTGTTTAGATTCAAAAGAATACCCCAAATACCGATTTTCGTTTAATAATTCGAATTTTTAATTTTTATCCATAAATTTGTCAAAGTCCCAATTTTCAACTTTTAATTTGATATTAAATGGTGCCATGGAGAAACAACATTTTTATTATTGTTGCAAACGTCATTAGGTCTTAATAATGGCTGAATTACGTTTAACTGTAGCTGAGAAAGTAGAAATAATTGGAATTAATGGTGAAAATGCAAGATCCAATAGAGAAGTAGCTAGAATATTTAATGGAAGGCATCCAGTGCGTGCACCTATTTGTCCTGGCACTTAGTTTCTGAAGATGCAAGCAGCGGAAAATTTTCGATAGTGCAATAGTTACATTTAATGCCATATCTCAGGAGGATTAGCGTCATAAACCCCCAAAATCATTTCCTCTGAGGGATGCTCTCGAACTATTCTTCTTGGTCTGGGCTTAACAACATTTCCAGTTAAATTAAAAAGTTGATTAATTTTTGAAACAGTTCCTGGATAAATACTTGCACGCCCTGGATGCCTTCAATTAAATATTCTAGCTACTTCTCTATTGGATCTTGCATTTTCACCATTAATTCCAATTATTTCTACTTTCTCAGCTACAGTTAAACGTAATTCAGCCATTATTAAGACCTAATGACGTTTGCAACAATAATAAAAATGTTGTTTCTCCATGGCACCATTTAATACCAAATTAAAAGTTGAAAATTGGGACTTTGACAAATTTATGGATAAAAATTAAAAATTCGAATTATTAAACGAAAATCGGTATTTGGGGTATTCTTTTGATTCTAAACAACTTTTCTTAATAACTTTTTGCTGTAACTCTAACGCGATGCAAAATATTGACAATACGACCCATGTTCTTAATCGTAGTAGGCCAGGCTAAAAACGTCATTTCCGCTCAAGGACATGAGTAGATGCCTCTTGGTGAGTTGTACAACTGGTAAAAAATTCAAATCGATTCATACAAAAACAAAGAAAATACAGGGGTGCTTCCATGTAAAGTGAAACACACTGTACATACAGCGATAAAATTACATTTTCAGGTAACCACTACCTGTTTAGGTAAAGTGCCGCTTTAGGTTAACCTATCATACTGAAATTTTATATTTGGGAGTTTTTCTCAATAATAAATGTATGTACAAAATTTCGTGCAAATACTTTGAAGCAAACTGGTACTTTACTTGAATAGGTACCGCTACCTGTTTAGGTAAAGTGCCACTTCCGGTTAACCGATCATGCTGAAATGTAATATCTGGTAGTTTTTCTACATAAGAAATGTATGTACAAAATTTTGTTTAAATATCTCGAAGCAAACTGGTACTTTACTTGAAAAGGTACCGCTACCTGTTTAGGTAAAGTGCCACTTCCGGTTAACCGATTTCACTCAAAATTGGTCTGGAATCTACAAATTTTGAATAATAACTATGTACATAATTTCAAGGGTCTAGCTTATTTCGTTTTTAAGTTATCGTGTTCACACACACACACACACACACACGCACACACATACACACACACAGACATAATTCGAAAAATGGATTTTTCGGACTCTAGGAGGTCTAAAACGTCAAGATTCGTCAAAATCTCGAAGTCGATTTTTTTGACGATTACAATACTTTCTCTATGCGAGAAAGTAAAAACTGCAACGTTAATAGAACAGCATTTTTCTCTATATGGCAGTCTACTTTTTATAAGATCAAATAAAGATTTTTTTGAACAAATTTAATTTCACCTTAAAATATTCAACATTAGCAATCAGCAATACAACTAAAAATTAGAAAATTATGTGAGACGCTAACAAAAATTAAATATTTTTACTACTGCCAAAGAAAACAAATTAAAAATTTAGCTAATAAGAAGTGATATATGCACCAATTACTTCAAAATAAACCAACCACATCCGGTTTAACAATAATGAAATAATAAGTTTGTATTAAATTTTGGTTTCTCTTGTCGACTCTTACATTAACAATTATTTTTCAAAATTTTCTAATGTAGTAAAGTTCAGGCACTTCATTCCATGTAGGAACATGGCCTGAGACAATGCGAGTCAGGGTCGCCAAAATATCTCTTTCCGAAACCCATTCATCTGGCACGCCGTTACCGGCGTACTGGGTGATGTGGTTAGCATCACGCCTTCGACGACTGCCTTACTTTCCCTACTTCCACAACTACGGTTTCGGTACCCAATTTTAAAAGCGACTGGGTGAGCCGCCCGCCAGTTGCCAGATGTCGATATTGAACCCCGTACCGTGGCGCCCCAGCCTGACTCCCTAATAACCGCTCAGCCACGCTGGAGACAACGTTCTAATGTAACCTTCTAGAAAACAGATAATTAAATGCAGAAATCATTTTTCTAAAGTTCGAAAAAAGTTTGCATTTCCAGACAGTTTATCGTCATAGCAACGAAGGAAACTATAGCTGAGTTTTCAATGTTTGTTTAAAATACATTATAAAGTATTGAGCAGCTTTAATACAAGTAATTCTTAATCGGAGTAATAAATAGGAACTTATAATCACTATCACTAAAGACAAGAATTGCTCAGAATAAATAAAATCAATGATAGAGAAAGCAAGAGCAACTTTTACCAAATGAAAAAGATATTCTGTGCAAAAGACCTTAGCCTAGAGACAAAAACAAGACTACTAAAATGTTACGTATTCTCTGTACTATTTTATGGAATGGAAACATGTACACTGAAGAAAGCAGATGTGAAAAAGTTAGAAGCGTTTGAGTTATGGCTATATCGAAGAATATTAAAAATATCGTGGACCGAACGTTTAACTAACATAGAAGTGATGAGAACAATGAAAAAGAAACCGAAGTTATTTTCACTATTAAAAAACGAAAAATACAATATCTCGGACACTTAACGAGAGGCTATAGATACCATCTGCTCCAGAGAATACTGCAGAAAAAGATTCAAGGAAGGAGAAGCGTGGGAAGAAGAAGACATTCGTGGATAAAGAACTTAAGAGAATGGTTTGACTGTACTACTAGCCAACTATTTAGATAAGCAGCATCGAAAATACGAATAGCGATGATGATTGCCAACCTTCGCAACGGGGACGGCACCTAAAGAAGAAGAAGAATCACTATAATAATTTTTGGACGCCCTGTTTATCGTTGAAGAATAAACACCAATTAAAAAATGGCGTCTCAAATAAATTAAAATTAAAATGATCATCATGATAATTGCCTTTTTCAATTCACCTGTCATCTGTCAAAAAGTGACTAATGAAAATCCAGAATTCTGACGTTTCTTGACCAATCAAAAACATATCAATGGATATATCTTCCTAGAAGGTATTCAAGTGACTATTTTTTAACAAAAGCGATTTTTATTAGAAAAAGTCAATATTAGTTGTTAGCTTTTTTCTTACCTTTAGGTCGGCGTTCTATATTTTTACCTCAACAATTGATCATTATAAAAGTGTACTTGAGGCCCGTCTCTAGCAACAGTGAAGACGTCGCGAATTCTTTGATTAAGATGTTAAAGGGAGCGCCAACAAGTTATACTCAGGTACAGTGATATAGGTCAAGAAACTTGTAACTTTACTTTATATCTAATGAAACAATTATCGAACTCAATGATTGAAATTAAAATGAAAGAGAGTAATACATTTAACTAGCTTTATTGTTACTCAAACGTTGATCATTATTCAATTAGGCTATACTATTTGAACGGGGTACCCCACTTAATTTAAACCACTAATATGTTTAATGTTTACACAGCGTTTTTATATGCAAAATACCATCATAAATCACTTATCTGTTTGTGGTTACACTTGTATACGTTTAATGCCTCCAATAACTCCTATTAAATGTCAGCTTGACAGCCCCAAATCGTCAGCTGTCATATGCGGCAAGTAGGCCCCAAAACTGCCTGATGACTCTCAGCAGACTAAACTTTCTGTAGGTTTTCCCGCCCAATACTAGTTGCTATAATTCGAATTTCAAGATAAAATGAGGCAGACGCCAAAATAACTATACGTACCCTGTTAACAGGCAATGACTATGCAAACGTTAATTCGTGGTTTCCTAAATCGCTTCTAAGCTCGAATCTATATTCGTCGGAAAAGTGATTCTCGCTTCTAAAATCTCCTACCAGGGCGGTTGGCCAGTAATATTCCCTACTATAACCAAACCATTTGAAATGGCGAGACTATCACCAAATAACCCACGAAACTTCTTGCACGTTCAAATGCTGTCCCACGTTTTTTTTTCCAAAAACAAAAACCGTTGTTTAATTTCCCCCTTTAGTAACGACCATTGCCAATCTGATATTAATTTTTTATGAGCTTTTATCGCATTAATCCCACTTGATCTTTTATTCTCTAATTATAAAACGTAAACTACTAGTATAGTGCCAAAATGCGTTTAGCACGTAGCATAGTGCTCTGTTACTATAGAAATTGCGTAGTTTGTTGCTAGATTTACTGAAAACTAATTTGAAAAAGTAGTTTGGTTCATTAAATAGTCCCTCGAATACCATTCTTAGTCAAAGTTAAGTAGAATATTTTTGCGGTGGTATCACTACTCATGTCCATTGCGCTTTGGATTAGGACTCGTGCTATCGCACTCGTCCTAATCGTACCAAAGCGCAATGGACATTCGTGACACCACCGCAAAAATAGTCGACATAACTTTGACTACTCATGGTATTATAAGTGAATATTGGGCACCATGCAAAATATTCAAAAAGCAATAAAGATACTCAAAAATTAAGTAGCATTGTTGAGAAATATCGCTTAGCACCGATTATCATTTTGGTGATGTTGCTAGGTTATGTGAAAATAAACATAAACCACGGCCTGCTGAATTGTGACAAACGTCACCTTATACGGCCTGGGCATTTTTTTGAAATTCATTGTTGTTTTAATTTCTAAAAAATGCCAATTTTGGCCGTTTTGGCGCCACATACCCACGATTAGAGTCCTGCATCGGGTCGGGTACCCGCGGGTGCCTGCATTGCGGGTCGGGTTGTGGGTAGGATTTATATCAATATTGCGGGTAGCGGGTCGGCTGCGGATTTTAAACTGCTGGTCGCGGGTCGGGTACAACTTCATTCCTGCAACATACATTTTGTTTGTGTATAAAAAAATATACCTAATAATAATTTGACCTCCGAAGTGTGAAAATAACATTTTCTATTGTGTATGGGCATTCTATCTGAAGCAAGTTACTGATACGTGATGGTCTAATATTCGAATATGGGGTCAAGTGTGGGTTAAAAGTGCAAAACTTGCGGGTCGCGGGTCGGGTGCGGGTATATAAATTTGAAAATTGCGATTCGCGGGTCGGGTGCTGGTCCTATACAGATTGCGGCAGGCAACTAGGGCCATTGCAAAAGCAAGGAGAATATGCATGTGGCCGGCCTGGTGTTTAATAAACGAACAATCAATGTACGATAGCGGTAGGTCGTTAGGATCATTATAAATACAAGGTATATATGCGATTTTTAAATTTTTTAAATACAATTACGTCCACATGTAAATTCCCCTTGCTTTTGCTATGGTCCTAGTTGCCTGCCGCAATCTGTATATTGGACCAGCGCAGGTCTCTACCCACGATGACATTTAAATGGCAGCGGCTGTCATGGCAAATACGTGTTTTAAAAATTTGGTGTGATACACTCACACAACTTCCTTTTACAGTGATCTTATATTTAGCCAAAATTTAGATTTTTAATTTTTAAGCATTTCTCAAAAAATTTCAAAAATTACAAATTCTAGAAAAACAGTACAAAATAGAGCGTTAGTTCGAGACACAAATTTTCTCTAAAATTTTAATCTGAGTTCAAAAATGTAATACTATACCGGGTGTTCTATTTAAAATAGGAGTTAATAAAAAAACATTGAAGAAAAACGAAAGAAACTCATTTTAGAAGTATTCAACTGGAAAATCACCTATCTCACATCAATACACATTAAAAATGTAATAAAAATGTAAAGTCGAATAAAACTGAAAAATCACAAGAGTAAACACCTACTTCCGGTTATGCGATTTTCTTCAAAAGCTTGCTGTCGCATCTAGACAGAAAACAAAACTTATATAATTGAAGTTGCAACGCCATCGCCATACCTCTTTCAGTTTTTGAGATATTCTGCTCACAGACAGACAGACAGACACACACACACACAGATCAATGATCAAAAATATGTTTTTGGGTTCAGGGGACTCTAAAACATGAAGATCTGTTGAAAAGTCAATTTCGAATTTTTGGGGTGAATTTATCGTAAAAGAAAGTAATAGTAGCGGCAAGCTTCAATTTTTGTTATGTAAGCTATTGTAAGGTTGTAGTTTATATGTTAACTGTTGTAAGATTTTTAAAATTAAAATGTAAAAGTTCTCTGTTTTATTGGACACTGCTGTAAATGTAGCCATTAAAAGTGCAGACACTGCAGTGTGCTTAGTAATCTTCGCCCAGAAGTTTCTTCAAAATACAAAATACAAATAATTTCTTTCGTGTGGTTTTCACTGTTTATCTCTAGGTACTTAAATAAAAATAGAAAATAGAAATTGTTAGCACGTACGTGGTTTGAAGGATCAGTACCATAATTTAAATTTAGCTTTCAAACCATTTCCTTCGTAAAACTTGATTTGAGGGAAATGCATAGCAAGATCTTCTCCAATATGTATATTTGCATATTGCAATGCAACACCTTTTATACATACAATATGCAGAACCGCTTTCCTTTAACAACACCAAAACCAAATCGTAAACAATAAAAACGAATAACTTAATCAAAAATCGAAACTGTGAACGTAAATAACATAAATAAGAAAATACACAACAAAACCAACAGGAAACTGATAAATATTTGTATCGTAGTCAATGTGGTAACTATGTTAATTGCAAAGTTGAAATTCCCGCTCGTTAGAGTACCTTATAATAAATGTAGGTACGCTTCATAATTTTGCTCTCCAAGACTTTTCAGCATATACATGTATTTTTACCTATAATGAAAATAACATGACCGTCCAAACTTAAATAAATATCTAACCATAAACGTTTTTGTAGTATAGGTTTAATAAAGTCCCACGAAACAATTCAAAGAAGCGTGGGAGTTATAGAATGTTCAGTATTTTTTTTTAAGATTTTAAAAATTTAGTTAATATAATCTCCATTTTATTAGTTCATATTTACTTTAAAATTTCTTAAGTAAAATTCCGGTCTATATAAAAAAATCATAAAGTTATATTTTAGCAAAGTATTTCACCCGACATAGTTTTCAAATACCTACTGGTTTAGTTGTATTTTATCTATTAAAATATCCATGGTAGAGTAACATTTTAATGATGAGGGTGGATAAAAAATAACAGTTAAAAAAAGTAGTATATCAGGTAAATAATAGTGGTTTAACCCAAAATTGCATAGGTAAATACCTCATATTATCATGTAAAAAATAATGATAAAAAATTTAAATAGATTAAAGTAGTTCCTTTTATATTTTCATAGCTGAATTAATTATAGCAAGAACTTTAATATATATACTTAATCTTGTGTTGAAAACATGCATACTGCGCTAGAAAATAAATTTCTCTCTCTTCCTTAGATTCAAACTGCATGCAATACATAATAGCATCAATTCCTATTTTCTACAGGTAGCTGCGTGAGCATGCCATTTCAAAACGGTTATTACTAGCATAAGTGACTGCTTCCATGCATTGAAAGAAGACATACAACACATAAAAATTGCTTGCATTATCACTATCTTTCACATCTTTCAAATAAAGGTTTTATTGAGAATTGATCTTCCATATGTAGAATTTTTCAGAGAAAATATCTAGTCAATCTATTTCTGCGTCTCCTGCTAAAATTATGGGGGCTCTACATGTCAAACTAGGTTAAATGAATAATACAGGCGTTATTCATCGCATCTGAACGCACACTTCATAATGTTCATATGAAATTGAATATGAAAGCAAATGCTGTATCCATTAGGTTAAAGTCGACAAATTGAATGTGAAAAAATAAAGATTTTATAGAAGTGATAGCAATAATCATGCATTTATTACATTTAATCAAAATTGGTTTAGAACATACTAATCACTTATAATAATGCAGAAGACTAAAAGCCGTGTTTACACAACTAAAAGTACCACGGTTGCATTCGTTTATTTCTATTTTCGGGTTTTTGTAAACAAACTTCCCTTAACTTTTAATAGCGATATTATTACAGAAAACAATTATTTATTATGCATATTACCTGTTTTTTTTCAAAACTGTTGACACAGCTTCAAAGGCAAGTGAATTTTGGTTAATAATAATGAGAGTTACTGAATGCAACCAACGGCCGAAGCAAGGAAATATTGAAGCCGCACGCACACGCTAAAAAGGCGTGTCTTTAAAGATTAGGTTAGATAACCTACAAAATTTCAGATTGGCCTGGCAATAACTAATGTCTTCTAGCAGTGGCTAAATTCTGTGATAATGGTCTCCTGTGCATCAGATAATTGTAGTACAAAGCAAGGTAAGGGAATAGCGTTGTTCAGATTTCCCAAAAATTTGCAACAACGAGATTATTTTGCAAAAGCAAGAATTGGGCTCCGACTAATGCTTCACGGTTACGCCACAAGCTGAAAGGAGTTTCATTCGTAAGTTATTTGTCCTATTATAATCCATAATGTGTGTTACAATTTATAAATTCTAGCAGGAAACCGAAGAAGCAATGGATTCGGGAGTATGTTGTGAACGGAGTAACACACGTTTATGCAGTGCTCTCTATATTCCTTTTTTAAAATGTCGATGAAAACTAGAGCAGCTTCTTCTGTTAGTGATTGTAGTGTAGACGCTACCGAAATCGCAAAGCAAGTTGTTGCACTTCTATTGCAATCCAATTACTTTAAAGTTGTCGTGAACAAAGTAATTTCCGACACGTTGCACGACTTAAAGGCAAGAAGTAAAAGCAGCTTGTGCCAAGGTTGCTTCGTTTGAAGCCAAATTAGAAAAAGGAAATCGTATACTGGATAGTATGTAACAGTATATATTGTTTATGTAAGGGTCCTGATATGGAACGTCTATAATTGCTGTATTTTGGGCTTCGACTAATGCTGTACGCTACAAGCTGAAAGGAGTTTCATTCGTAAGTTATTTGTCCTATTATTATCCATAATGTGTGTTACAATTTATAAATTCTAGCAGGAAACTGAAGAAGCAATGGATTCGGGAGTATGTTGTGAACGGAGTAACACACATTTATGCAGTGCTCTCTATATTCCTTTTTTAAAATGTCGATGAAAACTAGAGCAGCTTCTTCTGTTAGTGATTGTAGTGTAGACGCTACCGAAATCGCAAAGCAAGTTGTTGCACTTCTATTGCAATCCAATTACTTTAAAGTTGTCGTGAACAAAGTAATTTCCGACACGTTGCACGACTTAAAGGCAAGAAGTAAAAGCAGCTTGTGCCAAGGTTGCTTTGTTTGAAGCCAAATTAGAAAAAGGAAATCGTATACTGGATAGTATGTAACAGTATATATTGTTTATGTAAGGGTCCTGATATGGAACGTCTATAATTGCTGTATTTTGGGCTCCGACTAATGCTATACGCTACAAGCTGAAAGGAGTTTCATTCGTAAGTTATTTGTCCTATTATTATCCATAATGTGTGTTACAATTTATAAATTCTAGCAGGAAACTGAAGAAGCAATGGATTCGGGAGTATGTTGTGAACGGAGTAACACACATTTATGCAGTGCTCTCTATATTCCTTTTTTAAAATGTCGATGAAAACTAGAGCAGCTTCTTCTGTTAGTGATTGTAGTGTAGACGCTACCGAAATCGCAAAGCAAGTTGTTGCACTTCTATTGCAATCCAATTACTTTAAAGTTGTCGTGAACAAAGTAATTTCCGACACGTTGCACGACTTAAAGGCAAGAAGTAAAAGCAGCTTGTGCCAAGGTTGCTTCGTTTGAAGCCAAATTAGAAAAAGGAAATCGTATACTGGATAGTATGTAACAGTATATATTGTTTATGTAAGGGTCCTGATATGGAACGTCTATAATTGCTGTATTTTGGGCTCCGACTAATGCTGTACGCTACAAGCTGAAAGGAGTTTCATTCGTAAGTTATTTGTCCTATTATTATCCATAATGTGTGTTACAATTTATAAATTCTAGCAGGAAACTGAAGAAGCAATGGATTCGGGAGTATGTTGTGAACAGAGTAACACACGTTTCTGCAGTGCTCTGTATATTCCTTTTTTAAAATGTCGATGAAAACTAGAGCAGCTTCTTTTGTTAGTGATTGTAGTGTAGACGCTACCGAAATCGCAAAGCAAGTTGTTGCACTTCTAATGGAACGCGTATGATTGCTATTCACTGACATGGCAAATAAATATGACTTAACTATTGATAAAAAATAGATTTGATAACATGTAATAACATTTTATGGTCAAAATTTATTTAAAAACAATTTAAATTCAAACACATTTAGTAAATTTATTCAGAAAATGTATAATGGTTACAAAAAGATTATTTCTATATTAAAATAAAGACACTTAAAACATTTTTCCCGCTGCTGATCATGTAAGTCAGTGGTACAGCCTTAGTAACAAAACGTGTAAGTCGGTGATTGCTATTGTTTGCTGCTTTCCCTTGACAACGGAACTTAATATTATTATTAATTTCCTAGGATAATAAAATTAGCAATGCAAGATGCAGACTAAGGGCCGGTTGCAGAAAGCAATGTTAAGTCTGGTGTTAGCTAACGTCGCGTCAAAGTGAACAAAATCGCATCAAATTTTGTTTACTAATGTATTAGTTACCATAAGCATTTGAGATTTGATTCGTTTTTGTTCACTTTGACGTCGCGTTAGCTAACACCAGACTTAACATTGCTTTCTGCAACCGGCCCTTAGACGTTTTGTTTATAATTGCAAGTGTTTATGTGACGTGTGACACTCACAGGTAACACGACTCACGAATATTAATCCTGGTGTCAGGTGACAAACCAAACGATTTTTTTCAATAATCTAGAAAAATTTTGATAAGCAGCGGGAAAAATATAATAAGATAACTAGGAGTGTATCGCCTATTAATATTTTCGGCAGGCCTACCTCAAATGTTAATAGCTATTAAAAGAAGCTTATGAAGCACGTACTCTGCACTCCTTTCCACACCACCATGACGTAGAGTTGACGGCACTTTTTTTTATGTGGTATCCCCAGGACACCTATTCCACATGTCACAAAGAAAGTTGTTGTCGCTGCTGTTAAAAATTGACTCCAGAACTGTGTTGAAGTGGTAATGTATCACTTAAAATCTCGTACTTTTGTTTCAAAGTGCCAATTACACGCTCCAAGTGAATTCCCACATTGAAATTGCATATACACTATAGTTTTTTTATCTCGTTATAGCACATATTACGTGCAACAGTTTTTCATGAGTGTTTGAAATTTTGATAACATTTGAAATAAACGAATTTTATAGTTGCCGCAGTGGCATCTATGAAATTAGTTTATTTCAAACGTTACCAACATTTTAAACACATGAAAAAGCGATGCACATAATATGTGCTGTAACGAGATAAAAAAATCACAATGTATATATTTATTTTTATAATGAATAATCATTACATTTTAACTGCTACTATTTGGCACTCACTCCAGTGCCTCCTGTAATAAAATAATTTATTATTAGGTAATTTAATACTAATTTTTTAATACTTACTACCACTAATTCCTCTTCCACTACAGTAGAATTGTTCTGCAAATTTTGAACAACATGGCAAATTAGTTGTTATAGATGTGATAGTTCTCCACAGGAGATAAGATTGAGATGACAAATTGCAATAAAATTGGGAATTAATGAAATTGCTCAATTTATTTAAAATAATGATATTTAATAATAGTAGTTTATTTATCTAGAACGAAAAGTGGCATTTTAAAGACGAGAAAGTTGTTTAAGGAATTACTTGCTTTAAAAACACTTTTCGTTCGTGGTGAATCCAACAGTTTATTTCATACTGCAGGTTTAATGAATTTTAAATAAAAAGTTGTAAATCATTTCATATTTCATGTCAACAACTGACGTATAATTTTAAAGTACTTGAACTTTAAAATTTTACTTTAAAGTACTAGGATTTTAATGTTCCATTTTTGTACCATAAATAATCCGAAAAATGTCATTTTTGACATCAGTATGAAATAAAATATATTATTTTTAATATTAAGAACTAAAGTAAATACTTACAATTAAGAAATGTAAATGCGATGAAATTAATTAGTTTTGAAAACTAAAAAATTTTAATACGAGTTTGGTTGAAATGTTTGTTTGAACATTTACTAGAAAAGTTCGGTTCAAAAAAAGTATGGTTCACACAGCCCTGCATACAGGGTGCTCAAAGTTAAAGCTACGATTTCGATTATATTAGCATTTGTAGTACTGTTCACGTAGATTACGATGGCAAAAACAGAAAAACAATTGAGCATGAAACTTTCGAGTTATTCGCAAAATTAACATTTTTTGAAATGAAACAACTTAATAGGTAATAAAATGGACATTTTACTTACCATGTTGATTCACACACCACTAAGAACAACGCAAAATGAATAACTACAAAGGCCACGGGTGACTGTTGAATGACAATGCTAACTAGCAATTACTGAATTTTCAGTTCGGTTTTATCAAGAAAACTGTAGACGGTTCTAAAATTTCCCCGTAGGCCAGTACTTTGTTGGACAAATGAGTATCGTAAATTTATGTTTTGGCAGGACAATTGGACTGGACAATAAATACTGCAAGTAATGACGGCTAGAATACCAGAATTCAAGGAAGAGATCGAAGACCTGATGCTGTAAGTAAAACCGCATGTCAACAAATTGCAAATAACGGTTATGCGGGGAAGGAACTTTGTGTCGGATCCCTTTATTAAGGGCAACCGCCTCCGTAATATGTGAGAAGCTTAAATAAACCGTCTTAAAATAAATATACAACTACATAGTAAATAAAAAGAGATGAAAGATGAATGGTCCCCGACACCGAAAGGTAAAAGAGGCTACGAAATAAAAATATGAAGGAACTTTTTAATTTAAAAACAATATTTTAACAGACACTTGAAATAAGTAACCGAATGCTATAGAACACTGCAGTTTAAATTGAAACTAAATGAATTAATAACAGATTCATCCATTTTCAAGTAAGGTCTATTCTATAATGTATAATGGTTATTTATATTTATACAGTACAGTAAACATTGCGCTTCCATACTTTGACCAAAATTATTTAAAAAGATATTTTTGTCAGCTACAAGGAAAAATTGCATGTTCAACACATTGGAAAATTCCACGTAAAACTTTTACATTCGCTGGAAAACTCTCACTTTTCTTAACTTGTAGAACAATCTACTATTAATTCACTAGCGATTTGAGAAGAAAATTAACTCGCTAGCATATAAACATTATAAACAGTTACTTATGGTTGCTATTATAGAGATAATAATAATAATGCCAGTTTAAAATGTATTATGTATGGATGTATAATCGATAACCTCGTTTTACCTTGCGGTGTAGATGCTGGTGCTTTATGTGCTTGCATCTGGCGGTACAATGCTCAACTTGCCCCGGATTCGGGATACAAAGTTGAACCGCGCCTTTTAATGCTTGCACAGCACCCATTGTGTGAGGTGTCTGTGTGTGTTATGTTGACCTTGTTACTCTATCTCTTAGGTCTGTGGCTCTGAGTAGAGCACAGTTAACCCGGGAGTGGTCGCGCTATGGTCGATTCAACCGCACATTTTAAAAAATTGCTGTAGCTTTCTAATGCAGCTCCTTTGCGACTTGAACTTTTAAAAATTCTCCTAAAATGCAGTTTTGCTATTAGTGACATTTCAGCACATTTAAAAAAAATTTAAACCGTTTTTTTGTTAATGCAGTTGATCTAACGTAACTCAATTATTTTTTCATTTATCTGGTATTATAAATGAATGTTACGCTTTAAAATCATTTATTATGCTTTCCTAATAAAGTGCAAGAGAAATGTTATAGTTATTATCGATATAAGGCCGTTAGTAGGCATCTAACAAACGAGGATAAATTTGTGGCCGATGGCGTCAGGCCGATGCTAATAAGTTTATCTGAGCCATGGCCATAGCTGTTATGAGGAACTTTTCAGTCAGGTTGACAGTTCTGTTATTAACAAATAACAAGTAGGTGTTATGAAAAAGATTTTTATTAATTTACATACATTCTGTTAAAAAAACTCTGCAGTTGAACCGACCGGGGCGCGATCACTAACGGAAGTTTAGGACGCTCGACTACACCCGGGTTAATTTGGTGCCCAACCGTGAATGGTCTCACCGAGCCCGGTTCAAATCGCAAGGCGGCGGAAAATCCGGCCTTCGCATTATTCGAACCGAGGACTTGCTTAATGCAAGGCAAGCGCTTACCCATCTGCGCTACTTGGCTTCTTGTGTTTAAAATGACAAAGAAATAATAATCAGTTATTTAACAATATCACGGCGTAACTGGAGACTTGAGTTACCGCATTTATATTTTTATGACGCTCGACGGCTTAAATCTGAAAAGAAACAGATTGCAGGCAGCTGAAAATTATTTCGCTGGCACAAATAATTCTCACATATAATCTCATAAGAGCATTAATTCTTTCCGGAATTTTTTTTTGACTGCGTTCCAACAACGTCGTATTAATTAGGACGCCTTTCAGGGGCGAGCGTTTCCTTTCCAAAGATTTTACATTTGAAAATATATTTTTTGGAACTGTTCCTTACTGCCAATCTCTAGCGTGCTTTTAAAGCTTTATTTAGTGCAACAAAAGTTATTAAATTTGTCCTACATTTTAAATGCGGCATATGCCGCGGGTTGCAGCTAGTTATCAAATATTCCCCCATCAAAGTACTCACACAGTGTTTATCTAAAGAAATTACCAGTAAACAATGAACAATCACTCTTCTTATATGCTGTTGAGGAATCCGAGGTAGAAGATATTATAAAGGCATTAAAAAAGTCAAAATCATTAGACCTATATAATCAATCGGTTTGTATGTACAAAGAAAATGTTTTATGTTTATCTGCCCCGATAGCTCATATTGCAAACATCATATTAAAGACGGGCATATTTCCTAATAAATTGAAACAAGCCAAAATTATACCTCTATATAAATCGGGTGAAATTGATGATAGATCCAATTATAGACCCATTGCGCTTCTCCCCATTTTGGCCAAAATTATAGAAAAAATTATTGCAGTTCGAATTCTAAATTTCTTTGAAACCAACCATATTTTTACGGACAGACAGTTTGGGTTCAGAAAAGGAAGGGACACGTCGGGAGCCGTGCTGAATCTCATTAATTATATAACAGAATCATTGGAAAACAAAAAATCTTCCTTTGCACTATTTCTTGATTTAAGCAAGGCGTTCGACTGTGTCTCAAAAAGCATTTTACTAGATAAACTGGAGTATTACGGTTGCAGGGGAGTTACTCTAAAACTGATGTCATCCTACTTATCTGACAGATCTCAATGTGTATTTTGCAAAGGTCAGTATAGCCAGATGTCTTCAATTCAACATGGTGTCCCACAAGGAAGTGTATTGGGACCGTTATTATTTTTAATCTATGTTAACGATTTGCCTAATGCCATCCCAGTTTTCACGACTTTATTTGCAGACGATACGACCTTTGCAAACCACGTAGAAGATGAAACTCTAGTCAATCAGTTACAAACCAACATTATCAACCAAGCCTCAGATTGGTTCCAGGCAAATAAGCTTTGTTTAAACCAAAATAAAACTACCACTTTACTATTTTCAAATAAACAAAATATCTGTGAAACCGTCAAATTTTTAGGCCTTACCTTGGATAACAAACTAACTTGGCAAGCACATGTTGACAATCTTTCAATTAAGTTATCAAGAACAATTTATGTAATTAGACAAATAAAAAATCGAGTAAACTTAGATGCTGCCATTACTGCATTCCACGCATTATTTCATAGTGTAATGACGTACGGTCTAATAAACTGGGGTACCTCTACACATATTAAAAAAAATTTCATTGTACAAAAAAGAGCCTTGAGAGTGTTGGCGGGAGCGAGTCAGTTAGACAGTTGTAAACCATTGTTTAAAAAATATAACATATTAACGCTACCGTCAGCAATACTATATTGTAATCTATTATACATAAAAGAACATTATGGCGATTATACAAAAAACGGCGATGCCCATGGTTACGACACCCGCAGTCGAGGCGATATACAGGTTCCGCAGCAGAGACTAACGTCCACTAAACGAAATAATTTCGGAATAGGATTATTTAATTCGCTTCCTAGTACTCTCAAAAATGCCCCAACAAAACTCTTCAAAGTTAAGCTTAAAAAACATCTTCTGGCCAATGTCTACTATGAACTTTCCGATTTCAGATTTGTTGAAAATTAAGACTGTCTTGTTTTATTGACTTTAGTATTTTTGTTGTTACTGTATTTATCTGTAGTTGACTATTTCTGTAAATGCATTGTATTTTTTTATTTTTATATTTTTATATTTAAACTGGAATTGTGACATATCTAAGCACCACGGTGTATATTATGATGAATAAAAATACAATACAATACAATACAACACAGTGGTTCTATGAGGAAGAATTCCTTTATCAAGGGTTAACGACTATCACAAATGTTAGCGTGGTGGTCGGAGAGCGTACGATTCTTAACATGCCGGTGAAATTAGTAAATTGAATTCTATTACAATAGTAATTTGTACAACTAGTTTTGAAAGTCATACTTTTTTTTATAAATTTGCAGTTTGATTAACGAGAGCGAAACAAATGAATGAAAAAAGGGACTTTTAAAACGTGTTGTACAGGTAGTTTTTTGCATAGTGATCTCTTGTAATTCGAAATTTAGTCGAAAAGACTTCGGAATTTGCAACTGTCAAATTGACTTTTCAATAAAATAATTTAAAAATGTGTACTCTTTTTAACGATTTTGCGTTACAAAAGTTATACTTTCTGCACGATTTTTCTTTTAAAAAAGACGACTTTCGTGATCACTATGCAAAAATAGTTATTTATACAAGGAGTAGCTAAAGTGCCACTTTTTTGGACGCTTGAAAAAAATTTAAAGAATGAGCCGAAGGCGACTGGACTTGTCATGTAAAGAAGTACTTTCAGGTCTAAATTTGTTCAGTGATGCGTGGTTTTCACGATAGACGCTTAAAAAAAATTAACTTGTCTGATTTAATTTTTACTCAAGTTTTTCTCCCACCTCCTTTATAGGATTGTCACGCTCGCAACTCTACTTCAACTTGCGCAGTAGCCTATGCTAGGCTCATCTGAACCTTTACAAATCAAAGAACCACCTCGTGTGTGAAACAACTGCTTAGAGCACAGGAATGAAACTGAGATCTATTATTTGACAACAAAACGTTTGTGGGAGCCACCCTGTAGTGTCGGGGAGAGAAGATTTACAACCTGTAACACGCAGTCGCCGACAAGAATATCGATTTTTGACCTCACAGAACTTTGCTGTTCCCACCACAAAACAGTAACTAATAGAAGCGAATCCCCCATGCTAAACGTTGGCAACACGCCACCATTTTTTCACAAAGCTGCACCCTGGTGCCCAAGTGGCAAATTACACAATGAGCGGTAGATTTAAACGGCGCTAGCGGGAAATTTGAATGGCGCGTATAGGCAACCCTCCAATCTCATTGATTTAAAAAAATATTTTGTGAATAAAATTTGATTTAAAAATTATTCATAAACTTTAATTGCTAATGCTGAATTAGGCATTAGCAATTAGAATTTACAAATTATTTCTTAAATACAAATTACAAGAGTACAACTTTTAATGCAATTAAAACAATTATATAAGGACAGCACTAGTAAAAAAAACTCTATTAATGTAGTAAATACATTCAGCAGAAATAATATACAATACAATAAATATTAAATTCTAGAACAAAAAATAAATGCTTATAAAACAACATCGAATTAAATAAAATATACGTATTATTTATAAACATAAAGAATAAATAACAATACTTCGCAGCCATTTTCTTCCGATGTTCTTGGGTAATGGAGGTATTCGGCTTATGCTTCTCCTTGACAAATTTGAAGATGTGGGCATCGTCAGGGCAGTTTCTCCAAAACCTATTGATGATTTGTAGAACTGCTTGAAGTTATTCTCCAAACTAGGTTCAAAATCGGTAACAGAAAGAAATGCACATAAATAATCCTGAATAATTTTGATAAATAATCTAACGTTGATTATTACACACGATTGTGACATGACTGATATTATCTTCAAAATATAAACGCGGGCAACACACTTACATATAATTTTACCCGTACCAAGAGTCATCGTGCTGATTGCCCTTAGAAAACTGCCCTCGCAACAGTTTTCATTGCAACCAGCACTCAACCCTTGGCATGTGCAAAATTATCGGTAAGTGTATCTCGCCCTTGTTATATTACTAATGAAAATTATTACTGTTGCTTATTTCATTATTTTATAAAGGAAACAAATTAGCTGATACGTCAAAACATGTACATACATTTGAAGATGTCAGAGGCTGATCATAACATGAACATAAAACTGTATTAGCTTCTACCACATTTGTAGGAATACCTAACGATTACTTCTAATGCTTCGGAAGTTAAAGAATGCGGTACAGAAATTTATAAAATGCTTACACTGACCTGTAGTACCAATTTCTTGCAGCCAGGAAAGCAGGTCGACTTCTTTTTCGTGCTGACCATTAGCACCGTGCAAAGGACATTTATAACTGAAAAAAATTAACTATTTTAGCTAATGGGTACATGAGGCAATAGGTATTACAAAATTAAATATGGATGTTTATTTCGCTGTCGCTGTAAACAAACTAGGAATTCAGGAGCTGAATACATTAAAATTAACAAGTATTTAAACAAAATATAGGCAATACTTACTGTTATTAGCAAAACGAAGCACTTAACCTCAACTAGCAAACAATTACGGCGTTGGGAAACGCAAGGTTATGTGACGTCGAAATCGATATTCTTGTCTGCGACTGCGTATTACGGGTTCTAAATTTCCGGCTCCCCGACCCGATGCAGTGCCCGCCGAACTTTTCTTGTTGCGCATACTTAGGTCTCAGTTTCACCCCTGTGGTTCCCACCTTGCACCTGTCTTATCTGGTTTATTGAGGTTTGAGGTTAAGTGTCGTGTTCTGCTTAGTTGACAGCTAAGTATTACGTATTTCGTTAAAATATTTGTTAATTTGTCACTCCTGAATTTATATTCTTAGTTTGTTTGCAGCGGCATAGCCAAATAAACATCCTAGTTAATTTCGTAATATTACTAAAATATTAAATGTTTTCAGTAATGGAAGTCCTTGGCTGGTTTATTCTTCTGCTCTTCATTGGCATGGTGCTCATGGTAGGCATGAAAAAGAAGTACTCCTGCAAATTTCCTGGCTACAAAAATTGGTACTGAACAGGTCAACTCTATTAATAAGCATTTTCTAAAATTTCCGGAAACGCCCCATAATTCAAAACTTGTGAAGATCATTTTGAACGTAATGATTTTGTGAATTTAACAAAGTCACGTTTAAATGTTAATGTTGTACTGCGTTCTTTAGCTTCCGAACCATTAGAAGAAGTCATCGTTACTCCTTTAAATTTGGTAGAAACTAATATAGTGTTATGTGATCAACCTTCGACTTCGTCTAGTATACCGGGTGACAATGAGATTCGGGCCATGCTTATATCTTCTTTATTTATGAATGGATTTGGATAAAATTTTATACCAAGATACTATACATATTTTCTGATTGGCCGATATAAATAGTCAAAATGGCTAACTTCCGGTTTTACCGGAAATTATACCAACTTTGATTTTTTAAATGGAATACCCTGTATATTTTGGGTTTTTGTGAATCTACGACTCAAATTACATACAACAGTGTTGCCAAATTTGCTTAGGTATTATTAGTTATTACATAAAAATATTTTTAAAAATAATTGATTAATTAATTTTCAGTTTCAGATAAAGATAAAGTAGTGCATGATGCATATCGTTAGATTGGTAATTGCATTTTCTATCTAATGGCAAGATGGCCCTTAGTAGGTGCCATTTAAAAAAAGTGACTTTTTCTTAAAAAACGAGTTTAGCAAACTATATTCATTTATTAAAGGTTTGTTATTGACCTTATTGATAAAATGGCTATTATTAAGAGTTGCTAGAGTCAATTAGAATAGATTTTTCCAAGCGTAGGCCTTCTATGGTACAAAATAAAAATTTAAAAAATCATTTTTTTGTTTAAAAAAATTGAAATTTGACAAGACTATTATATGTAATTTGACCCGTAGATTCAGAAAAACTTAAAATATACAGGGTGTTCCATTTAAAAAAATCAAAGTTATTATCATTTCCGGTAAAACCGGAAGTCAGCCATTTTGACTATATCTATCGGCCAATCAGAAATTATGTCTAGTATCTTGGTATAAAATTTTATCCAAATCTATTCATAAATAAAGAAGATATAAGCATGGCCCTAGTCTTATTGTCACCCGGTATATAGGACATGTACGTGTTTTGACGTATCGGTTAATTTGTTTCCTTCACAAAATAATGAAATAACAAGCAACACTAGTAATTTTTAAGAACACACTTATTGCATGTCTGATAATCGTTTTCAAGATAACAATTATTGCAACCATGCTGGAAATGAAATCCTTACAGGCAAACAAAAAAGATTTTTATTTCTAGAAGGAATTTTACACAAAACTGGTGTTTCAAAGAAACGTTTAACCCCAAATAAATCTTTGATGTACAAATTACATAGAAATATTTGTTCAAAGCTTTCAAAATTGCAAAATTTATTGGGAACTGAAAGGGATCATGTAAAAATACTTGAAAATTTATACAAGGTTGGTGCATTTTCATTTATTGAAGGGAATTTGAATTTCGTAACCAAAGAAATTATTAATTCTCAGTTACGAAACGTTAATAGCAAGATTAGTGCTCGTAGATGGACGGAGCAAGATAAAGTATTCGGGTTGTCATTAGTATAAAAGAAGTCCGCGCTTGTATAAATATTTCCATTTACCCTCTACTAGAACTTTGAAATGCTTGTTGTCTAAGTTGCCATTTGAAACGGGCCTTAAGATAAGTCTTTTGGATTATTTAAAAACTCATGTTGAAAAAATAATGGATGCAAATTGCTATTGCAATTTTTGATGAAGCGTCTTTAAGTGCAAAATTTCACTGTGAACAACACAAGCAGATAATCAGTGATTTTGAAGATTTAGGTTCCTTGGGCAGGTCAACTAAATCAACTAATCATGCTCCTGTCTTTATGGTTCGAGGTATAAGAACGAGGTGGAAACAAGTAGTTGCTTATTATTTCACAGTAAATACTATAGGAACAAACAATCTGATGCAACTTATCGAAGAAATAATATGTCCGCTTTAAGAGATTGGTTTACATGTAATAGCTACCGTTTGTGATCAAAGCTCAATTAATCAATCAGCGTTGCCAAAATTATGTTGAGAAAAAAATCCTAGACAAAACGAGTATTATTTCTTATTTAATCAACCGATTGTTACAATTTTTGATGTACCACAACTTAAAAAAAAAATACGCGTAATGCATTATTGATATGCAAAATTCAATTTGAACTTCACTAATATGCGAAATTTGAATACATCCAGTCTGTTTCTGATATCTATCAGCAAAAAAGGTTCAAATCTTTACAAAATCAAAACAACAACATTTTAACTTCAAAGATTTATATGTGAAAATGAAGTTGAAGGTTGCTGCTGCTCAACTTAGAAGTTCTGTGGCTGCTGCCATAGAAACGTTTAGGTACTACGTTTACCAACATGCTACCTTCAGAATCCATTTACACGGCAGAATGTGTAACAAAAGATAACTTATTTGATTCTTTAAACAGTTGTCAAGTTAAATCGCCAGATGGTAAAATCTATAAATGTGCATTGAAGCAAAATTCTGTTCATCTGGAATTTTGGTCGAAATTATTGACGGAACTGGATCAGTGGAAATTAATCGACCTGAAGACTGGAGTCAATGTCATGAACCAGTATTCGTTTGTTCGAGGTTGGCGGACAACAATCGGGTTCATTATTTTTCTATGGAAAAACCTTCAAAATGGGGAAGGAATTTATTTTCTAAATTTACGGCCATTTAACCAAGATCCAGTCGAAAATCTATTTTATACCATTCGTCAGCATAGCATAGCAAACGATAATCCTACATGTCATCAATTCACAGCAGCCTTAAACACTGTTGTTATTAATAAGTTGGTTACACCTGTTGGTGGTGACTTTTTTTTAATGTGGATTTTTTGTTGATAGCTAGTCTCAAAATTAACTCGACACACAAAATGGATCACTCTTGTACAAATTGCATTAAATGAATGATTTCGCGCCCAATTTGGGTGCAGAACGCTAGTATATAATAACTTATATGAATTTCGTTCTGTTAACGCGCATCAACCTACTTTAGAGAGTAACTTTAAGTTCTACAAATCATCGATAGATTTTAAAGAAAGCTACTGCCCTGACGATGACCACATCTGCAACGATTTGATATAAGTAAGTTCACCACTTTCTTAATCTTCAAATTCGACAAGGAGAAGATTTTTTTTTATAATTTATTCCCAGACCAGCACGTAGTGCTATTACATGACAGAGCTCAATTAGATTTTTAACAGTGCTTTTCACTATGCACTATCTACATCGATTCATTGTGGTATGTTAGATGTTTACCTGTGATATATTACAATACATGGATTATTCAGGTTTACAGATATTAGAAATTCCGCAAGTAATAATGTTATTCACTGTCACT
Organism: Agriotes lineatus; assembly: GCA_940337035.1. Lineage (NCBI taxonomy): Eukaryota > Metazoa > Arthropoda > Insecta > Coleoptera > Elateridae > Agriotes > Agriotes lineatus. The sequence goes on from CALNHX010000856.1 coordinate 91,244, forward strand.
GTCACTGTTTAATAAGTCTATGGGTAACTTGCGTTTTAGTCTGGTGTGTAATGTTCTTTGACCGAGATTATAATGGACCGCATCCTCGCACTGATTAAGTTTTTCATAAAAGGATTTGTCCATAATGTTGTATGGTAGGAGTACCGGTTTCGCGATGTAGTTGAGAATTTCTAATGCACTAGTCAGCATTCGTGACGATACGTAACACTTTGTTTTGGAGAACTTGCAGCTTATTTATGTTGATTTTTGAGGTGGCACTCCAAACATTACACCCATTGGTGATGATAGGTCTTATCATTGATTTATAAATTAGGGTGCCACATTCTATTTTAAGGGTGGATTTCTTATTTATAATCGGGTATAGCATTCCAAGTCTGGCATATGCTTCAGTTAACTTTTTATTTATATGGAGGCTCCACGTTAGCCTTCTATCCAGATGCATTCCTAGATATTTTACAGCTTTATATTATGCGTTCCACTGTATCGGGATGTTATTTATTACTATATTAGGTGGATCTGATGGTCGCCGTAAGGTAAACATTTTTTATTCGCATTTAGCTGCATTTATTTTATGCACTATGTGTTGAACCACTGTTGGAGTTGTTCAGTACTTTCCTGGAGGTTATTCGCAGCATTGAGGATATCTTGATCCTGGGTGATTATGGCAGCATCATCTGCATACATTGCTAGGTCCGCTCCTGGGGGTGTGGGTATGTCGTACATAAATATATTAACCAAGATAGGACCTAATATCGAGCCTTGAGGGACACCTGCTCGTATTTGACGAATTGTAGAGGCACATGAGTTAACTCTGACTTGAAAGGTTCTTTCTGTTAAAAAGGAAGCAATTATTTCTAAGAAGTAGGAAGGTGTCTCTAGTTTCATCATTTTGTGTATAAGTCCTTTGACCCAAACTCTATCAAATGCTTGCGCTACGTGTATGAAGGCAATGAGTGTGTGCTTCCTGTTTTCAAAACCTTCTTCTATCCTTTCTGTAAGTCTGAGAAGTTGATGTGAAGTGGAGTGTGAGGTTTTAAAGCCAAATTGGTGTTGAGGAGGTATATTATTATAATCCAGGATTTTTTTTAAGCTAGAGTGTATGGCGCGTTCCAGTAGTTTGGATGTGGTGGACAGAAAACTAATTGGTCGGTAGTTTTCGGATTGTCATGTTGTTTACCTGGCTTATGAATCATTATTATGCTTGCTTAGTTCCAAGCGACTGGGAAGTATCCAACTCTTAAACTAGCATTGAAGATTGCAGTTAGATAGCATATTGCTTTATTGTCTATACCTGGAGTTTTCTTATTTTTTAGCTTCTTAATATATTGCATCAATTCAGACTGTGAGTGTAATACCTGCTGGGTCTGTATTTTCCAGGTTCCCATCTATTTGTAAATAATGATCAATATTGCCTTGGTCTACTGATATGGTGAATGTGTTCTCTAGTTGTTCTGCAAAAATCTCGCTCTTTTCCCTGTCATGTGAGTGGGATTGACCATTTATTCGAAGTGGTGGAATCAGCATCGGTTGTCGTAAGTATTTTTCTGGTGGCTCTCCACATATTGGGGTCCCCTGTGTCAAGGGATTCTATGTAGTTATTGTACATTGTGATTCTATGTTGCTGTAGTTCTTGTTTTACGGTTCTGATTAGTCTACTCAACTTGGCTTTAATTACAGGGTCACGGGAGTTTTGCCAATTAGTGCGGCGCCGGCGTTTAGGTTTCGTTTTACAATTATTGCTAAACCGCCCCACCCTATAGTATTAGATCTGTCTTTTCTGAAGATGTGATGGCCCGGTAGGGCAAATTTTTCATTTTGGATGAGATGCGTTTCGGTTACGCATGCTATGTCAATTCCATGACGTGCCATAAAATCTAAAAAGGTTGCTCGTTGTTGTTTTAGTCCATTCGCATTCCAGTTCAAAAATGTTAACTTATTGAGATGATGTTGTTTATTTGGAGCCATTTTAGAAGAGCAAAGGGATTAGGGATATGATGAAGTTTTTGATTTGTTCAAGGTGTGGAGTGATCATTTCTAGGATTGATTGTAGAATATTTGAGGTAAGAGCTGGAGAAGTAGGGGTGCTTTTATTGAGAACACTTGAATTGGAGGTGGGAGTATTTTTTTGGAGCAGTGAAGCATAGGTAGCATTAGACGTAACTTTACCAGTAATTAACGCTTTAGGGTTAGAGGGTATAATTATGGGAAACGCTGACTTATTATTGTGCTGTTTTATATAGGGACAGCCTCTATAGTTTGCGGTGTGTTCTCCTCCGCAGTTGACGCATTTTGGTTTGTCAGAACCCTTTTTTCGTTGACATTGGGAGTAGTGATGGTGTTCCGTGCATTTCACACATCGCTGCGGTAAGTGGCAATAGTTTTTTGTATTCCCTATTAACTGGCAGTTGGTACATTGGGGGGTGTCAGTATTTTTACGTCGCGGTTCAACTGTTACAACGCAATGGAGTAATCTGTTTAGATAAAAAAAAACTCTAGCCTTGTCCTGTTGACTTAATTCAACTGCTACAATTGGCATTGGCACTTTGTTATGGTTCAGGAGTCGGGTGATTTTATGCACTGGTTATTTTAATTTAAGTAATTTTGCGTTAATTTTACTTTCTGTTATGGAGATTGGAAGACATATTATTACGGAGATATTACTGTTTTCCGGATTCATGTAGGTGTAATAATTGGCATTATGTTTATCATAGAATTTCGTTAGTTTGCGGTAATCGTCAGTGGTATTTACGTTAATGCATAGTTCTTTCCCTTTATAGATAGTGGTAAAATCATCTGAAATAACAGATTTAATATCTTGAATGATCTTTTGATAGTTAGTTCCGGCAGGTAAGAATATTGGTGGCACCTTAGGTTTTTGAACTATTTCATTTGTCGCCTGTGGTTGAGATGTATCTGGTTCATTTTTTGTAAAAGATAGTATTTATTTTGGGTTAACAGTGCGTCTTTGCTAAATAGATAATGCTTGTTGTAATCTGTTTCTTCGAGTGAGGTCAATGGGCGTTTATTTGAATTTGTTTCGGCGATTGGGATACTTTCGCATTCCATATCCTTTGGGTTAGTGTTAGCTTTGTCATCTTTATATATGATAGGTGGTTTTAAAATAAATTTCCCGGATTCACTCATATTTATACAATGTCATTTGTTCGTTTGAGTGTGATACACGTATATCTTCGTTATCTGGTAGTTGAGTGGGTTATCAGCTGAACTCGCTGCAATCCGCTGATTGCAACGAGTGACGTTCACTTATGCAGTTTTCAATGCAATGTTTTGTGTTAGTAATAGTTCTCAAGTACTCACTCAGTAGTCCAAGCACTGGATTATTTCGTAAAAATTAAATAACTTTCGCATTCGAGCTCGTCTCACACGTAACTTCAAGGAGAAGAATAAGCCCATTACCCAAGGACGTTGGAAGAAAATTAAGAAATTGGCAGAGGAGTAGGTTGATATTTATTTATTATGTTTCTAAATATATATGTTTATTATTTAGATGTAGTTGTATAAGCATTTGTTTTTTGTTCTAGAATGTAATATTCGTTTTTTATGTAGTTATTGTTTGATTTTCAAAAATTTATCATTTTAATTTAATAAATATATTGCTGCTATTTAACTACGTGTTTATTATTGTATATTGTTTCAGCTGAATGTATTTAATACATTAATAAAGTTTTTTTACTACTATTTTCCTTAATTAATTGTTTTATTTACATTAAAAGTTGTTCTATTGCAATTTGTGTTTAAGAAATAAATCGTACATTTTATTTGCTAATGTCTAATTTAGCATTATCAATTAAAATTATGAATAATTTTTGAATCAAATTTTATTCACAAAATATTTTTTAAAATTAATGTGATGAGGGTTGCCTATACGCGCGATTTAAATTTCCTGCTCCCGTAATTTAAATCTTCCGCTCGCGCCGTTTAAATCTACCGCTCATTGTCTAATTGGGTCACCCGTCGCGAAGGTGCAGCTCTGTGAAAAAAACTTGGCATATTGCCAACGTTTAGCATGGGGGATTCGCTTCTATTAAGTATTGTTTTGTGGCTTAGAGAGCAAACTGTGGTTCCGCTATGCAGTAACGCTTTCCTTCCTTTATCGCACTGCCATATGCAAGCGCATCACATGTGTGTACTGATTAATGTTTGTAACTATATTTGTGCACTAACTCACTTTTGTTACATCACCCCTTTTTTATTATGCAGTGCGAATAGATTTTTAATGTAGAGTGCCATATGAAAGCGCATCACCTTACCGCACTAACTAATGTCTGATTATTATATTTGTGTACCTACTAGTTAATGGTTGTTTTTAACACCCCCTTTTTCGTTAAGCAATGCGAACTAACTAATGTTTGTGTACCTTATTTGTGTACCGTATGTGTCTAAAGAATAACAGACTTATTTGTCAAACGCTTCCGCTGTATTTTCTTTGTGTTGCTTGCAGAGCTGGGCCGGGTACTGATAAATTGTACTCGGGTACCGAGTACCAAGTACATGCCTTAACTGAAGAACGAGTACAGAGTACCGAGTACTATACTCATTGCACACCCTGTCGAGTACAGTACTCCGAGTACTCGAATTTCAAGAGTACCATTTGCAAGTACATGTTTCTTCCCCCACCACTTTTACTTAACTTAATATAATAATATAATATAATAATGTCTTTTATTGACACAGCAAAAAAAAATACAAGAAAATTTACAAAATAAAGAAATGAAATAAAATAGAATGTGTGTCAATAGGGCGAAGTTCAGAAAATCACTTCCAAGGAAGTGAAGTTCTGCTCCAAGGAAGTGAAGTTCTGCATTGTTTTCGGTTTATAATAAGCAAAATAAACAAAACAGTTTATCAGTTTATTACACTCCTTTGTACAACCAACAACAATATATGATAAATATTAATATAATATTAATATGCCTCGAATGCTCAAGTCTTCAAGAAAACCCAAGTCCAAGTAGCGGCAGCTTATAGGGTTAGTTATGATGTATTTGAATCGTTGGAGGTTTAGAACGTTGTCACTTGTCAGTCGCTTTGCTTTCTCGTACAAACAGACACCGCCAAACACAGCCAAGTCCAGACTTGCATGGCGCACTTGCGCTTGCGCGTTTCGTATTAAAGTACTCGGACAAATGTACTCATAAATGACGCGGGTATCGGATACTTCTACCCAATGTGATGACGAGTACGAATACAGAGTACTTTATTGAAAATTGTACTGGGTACCGGGTACAGAATAACCGAATTGTACTTAGAATACAGTATTTGAGTACTTGTACTCGAGTACTGCCCAGCTCTGGTTGCTTGTTGAGTTTCAGTGTAAGCAATCTGTAGTGCCGTCGTCTGATTGGCGACTGGTGTAAGATTGGTGTAAAGCGGATTCTGGACGAATTTGTGAGAGTCAAGGCGAACGCTTCAGATGCCGGTTTCAAGGAGTTCCAAGGTTGCACCCATACTCCACCCCGTTTGGCTTTCGGGTTTTCGTTAGCCGTGGACTCAAATTTTGAATCCCGTGGCGTCCTATTATTTTGTAACACCATGTATATGTCGTCAGGCTTGTTCCTATGGCGTCGCGTTCCTAGGACCACGCCCATCTCCCTGAGCGTATTCAGCCGTGGCTATTAGTCTGTTCTCGAGAATCTTATGACAAGTGGTGACGTTCCTCGGAAGTGATAAATTTTGTGGCACTTTCGTACCTCGAGGCGCCGTAAAAACAGTTTTATACCGTAACAAAGTACCTACTACAAGAGGTAAAACAACACGGAATTGACTTAGCAAGGCATTTGTATAAATGCTTTTGAATTAGAACCATGAATTTGGTCGAAATATTGTGATAAGGGTTGCAATATTATTTACATGCAATTCAAAACTGTTAAATTGTTATTCTTAAACTCCTACCACTGCCGTCATGTCGTAGAGACACTTCTGATAGATTTTTATTTATTATTTTTGAAGGGTAAGGTGTAGGAGGTTGGCCGCTTCAGAAGCTTCATATTTATTCTTCTTTCATTGTACAAAATTTCATAGCCATTTATGACTTTGATTAAATTTTATTTGTAAAAAGGGTATTATACTGTTGATTAGTTTTATGGTAAATAAATTGACTGCATATATGTATAAAAGCCTCGCAATAACTTTTAAAATAAAATTCCATACAATTACGTTACAAATTGCAATATATTTTGCATTCGCGATCTTTCTGGATGAGGGTTGGCCATGATTCCGTTTTATCAAGTTACTTTCTTTAGTATATTTTTTGTTTCCTTTAGGTTTTCCTGTTATTAAAAACTACGTTTTACGGTGCTGCCAAATCTAAATTTAGCGATTTTAAAAAGATGTCGGTAGTTAATGTCAAGCTCGTGTCAATTTGAATTCAAGTTGAATTAACGCAGCAAGAAGATGTCCAAAACGATATCAAAAGAAACCAAAGTGCACATTAAAAAAATGTTTTGAACCCTACGAAATATGCGGTCTGATTTAACCCATGTCTGGTAAACAGCGTTTGCAATATTTTTGGGGTAAAGATAATTACATACATGTTTTGTATATTTATTGTTTATTGAAATGTTAAACATTGTTTAACATGATCGCGTCCTCGAATGTTAAGATACATTTAACATACATCCACTCATTTAACATGCATCCACTCGCGTCCTCAAATGTTAAGATACATTTAACATGCATCCACTCATTTAACATGCATTCACTATAGCAACATCACACATATTCATGGTAGTCCGATTTCGATTTAGCAGTTTTCAGTAATTATTAATGATTCAAAATTATTGCCTCAATGAACAATAAACTAATGAACGCATTTCGAGGGGAAACCGTCTTAACATTTCTCACATAAATTACCACTCTCGCTTCGCTGCGCTCGCTCGAGTGGTAAAAATATGCTCGAATGTTAAGACTGGGTTACCCCTCTTAATGCGTTAATTACTATTACCTAATAACGCATTAATTTTTAGTTTGGGAGGTTGACAATAGAAATTATTATAAAACAACAGCCTAAAAAGTTGCAATCTTATGTCGTTGGCGTACGCTCTAAATCTAGTTTATATCAAAATCATTTTTTTAGGAAGGACTTGCAACAACTGATTTGGCAATATAATTTCGAAAATAGGTTTTTTACAGTAAGTGATTTATTGGTTGATGTTAAGGAACAGTGTGGGTTTACGGGAGAGAGAACCATTGCTCTACGAAATTCTAAAATCTATGGGATATAAGTATAAACTTACTAATGAACGCAAAATTTTATGTGAACAAAAGCACGTTGTTGCATCCAAAATTAGTTTCTTGCGAAAATATCTACATTTTAAAAATTCCGATGAAAATATCATCTTCGTGTACCTACCTTGATGAAACGTGCCAAAAACAAGTCAAAAAGGCAGTCATCAGTAAATTAGACGTAAGTAACCAGATAGGGTTATTTAAGCAAGAGAGGCGTCTATTGTACCTGTACACTACCACGGGAACGTCGGAGCAATTATATAGCAATGCCCAGTGAACAAGAAAATTGAAGAAGATCAAACCCCCTGGGTGGATGCAGCGAAAGTGCAGTCGAAACAAAGCACAGCATAGTGCGGTAGTTAATATTTTATTCTCTGTGCATGGTTGAAATTATAGCATTTTTCAGGTACTCTACGGAACAGTAGCTGAACTTCATGTTTATCCTTCAGCTCGTTTAGGCGCTTATTGTAAAGAAGGAATTAACCGAGGTACCTACAATAACATGAAAATAAAAGACGTGTTGCCAATACCGTCGAAAAATACGCTAAAACACAGAGGAAGACAATTAAAATTCTAACAATTTTCTGCTACTTGTAAAAAACATGTGATTAGTTTAATAAAAATTTAGATTTCTAAAATCTTTTGCGTTAAGGAGAGGAAGCGCTTGCAACAGCGCAAACGATAAATGATAGAAAACATAACCTTAAGATAAAATTATCGAACGTCAAATATTAAAGTCACAATTCAACTCTTTAAACACCAATCACACTGCCAAAACTGTCTAAATTCCATGACCAACCCTCATCCAGAAATGCAATATAATTATTATTACTCAGAGAAGAGGGTACGTTAAAGAAAACCGGATATTGTTAAAATTAAAACACCCAAAAGTTATAAAGGGTGTTTTTTTAGAGGGATACAACTTTAAATTGAAATAAAACACAGAAAGATGTTTTTAATATCCATGAAATTGGCTTTATCTGAAAGATAATTTTATGGCATTTATGTTTGAATATGATTTCGGGCATGTGACCCCCGCGATTGGCGTATACATGACGTAATCTGAAGGTCCAATTTTCACACATTCTTTTCGCAGTAAATCAGGCTGTATTTCATTTCAGCAATAACGCTTCGAATTTTGGCTTTCAAGTGCTCAATTGTTTCCGGTTTATCGGCATAGACATGCGACTTTACATATCCTCAAAGAAAATAATCTAACGGCGTCAAATCGCACGAAAGAGGTGGCCAGTTAACAGATCCACAAAATGGATCCACGAAATGGATCTGTTAACTGGCCACCTGTTTCGTGTGATTTGACGCCGTTAGATTATTTTCTTTGAGGATATGTAAAGTCGCATGTCTACGTCGATAAACCGGAAACAATTGAGCACTTGGAAGCCAAAATTCGACGCGTTATTGCCGAAATACAGCCTGATTTACTGCGAAGAGTGTGTGAAAATTGGACCTCCAGATTACGTCATGTACACGCCAGCCGCGGCGGTCACATGCCCGAAATCATATTCAAACATAAATGCCATAAAATTATCTTTCAGATAAAGCCAATTTCATTGATATTAAAAACATCTTTCTGTGTTTTATTTCAATTTAAAGTTGTATCCCTCTAAAAAAACACCCTTTAGTACCACCAGTTGGAATTAGAAACAATGCAATTTCTGAAAACGTAGCAGGAAAATCCAATATTTCAACAAAAACTAAAAAAGAACTGTTTACGCCATGCACTTTTTTATGTAATGAATGCCAGGAACTTGATAAAAATGAATTAGAAAACGTGTATGTTTATTTATTTAGAAAGTGTCAAGCTTACATGTTTGAGTATTTGTCTCGAAGTAAAAAAAAATACTAATGTAACCCAATTTTACAATTACTTATTGATTTGTTTTTTTGCAGTACCTAAGTATGATACAAAGCTTCCCCTAGGGCGGTGCAATTGTTTCAGTTTGACAATATTTTTGTACAAAGGTACGAATTTAGGTTAGCTGCAGTTTAAGATATGTGTGTACTTAGTAGGTACAAACCTATTCCTGTGTAATTTAAAAAATGTTTGTAGACCCAAGAGTTTAGGGACCTTGGTGTAGACCATAACAACAGGGTTAATTTTTCGCTACTTCCTACAGTCGCGGCCAAAAAAACCACCGGGATACTTTTTTGACCTAATTCTCAAAATGGGTAGCAATGAGCAATTATTCTGGATTTATCCGTATTTCCAATATGTGCCAGCAATTTTCGGAATTAAATAATGACTTTTGATGACATTTATTAATTAGAATTTGTAGTGTCAGCAAAAAGCATTTTGAGAATTAGGTAAAAAAAAGTGTCCCGTGCTTTTTGGCCGCCACTGTACATTACTGTTTCTAGCAACGGTAGTTCAAAGTTGGCGACGTACACTACAAGATAATCCTTTAAAAAACACGAGCGTATCACAGTTATGGCGCCAATGGTTGTGTGTTTCGGGAGGGAAGGTTAACTTTAATTTTACTTCTTATTGTCTAAACAAACAGGCAAAGATGTGTGTTTGTCAAGAAACTTTCATGTAAAATGATAAAAAAAAAGTTATAGAAAGTCTAGAATATCCTGATGCAGGACATGCTGTATAGTAGAGTAGTTGTCTTGAATTTCATTTGATCTAACGAGTCTTGCATGATAGCCCCGTTAATAAATACACCGTGCCAACCAATTATAAAAAGGAGGTGGAGTTTAGTGATGGCGCCGAATTCAAAAAAAGATAATATACGTGTAACAGTACACATACATTTAAATTATGTTCCGTTTGAAAGAAAAATTGGAGAAATTATCAAAGAGCTCGTAAAGCTTATAAATCCAGAATATGGAATATATAAAAATTATGCATTTAATATAAAAAATTATAATTGAAGTACCTACTTAGTGCTTTACGTTATCACTTCTATACATAACCAAAGAATATAGATAGGGGAAGAAGGACAGCCTTATGGGTTATTAGCGTATTATTTAAAAGCTCCTCAGTTCTTGCCTGGCCCTCAAGCAGCCGCCGCCAGTACTAATGAACTCGTTCACGGCTACGGTCGGGGACGCATTTACAGATCCCTGTCGCATTTTTCCCAAGAACGCGTCTCAGCGTTGCCAGATTGCAAGGAAGTTACAGAGTTATGATTTTAACAGCTATTTGTATAAGAGCGAAATTGGCAATTTGATTTTGCGCTCAAAATATACACAAGATTTTATACAGAGTGGAGTAATTTTCGAGGTGCCACTATTGGCATCTCGGAAACGGTAAGAGATACAACTTCGGTCAAATGGGAAAAAGGTGCACATTTATGAGGCCAATTTATTGACACTTCTGTTTTTCCAAAAAAAACGCATAGCCTACTTGTTATAATCGAAAAACTGAAACTGGTCGATTTTTTCAACCATGCATAACTTTTTTATTATTTCATATAATTTCAATTTTCAAAAAAGAGCTTGTAGGGAATTGTAGGCTCTACAGAATAGGCCTACTTTAATATTTTTCTGATTCGTAATTTTCGAGGTACAGCCCAAACCTACATTTTTTTAAATGGAATGGATATCAAAATTTTGCATCATTGGAAAGCTTATTTTTTTCCCTTTTCATTGATGTATGGTTTCACATACTTATTTTCACAAACTTTTAAAATATTTTATAAAACACTTTTTAATCTAGTGTGCCTTGACTGTGTTAGTTGTAAAAACAAATGAATAGTGTGCTCTGGTTGCTATGTAACAAAACAAAAGACAATTTGCAGTGAAAACTTTCTAAACATACTGCAATAAGAAATAATAAGCTACTAACTACTCAAAGTTTAATCATATGCTCAAAAGTTATTATTAGTGACTTTTATTTGATATTTTTTCCACAAATATTAAAGTTTGGCAAATGTTTTACGTTTTATGAAAATAGGTTTTTCGGTCAGTTCTATCGTAAATAAGTCAATAGTCATAGGTCGTTACCTACTTTCGATTAATTCTTCATTAGCATCGTTCCTTACTGTTGTGCTTTCCTGATAAGACGTGTCCCATTCCTTAGGCTAATGAACAGGACAGCTTATAAGAATTTCTTCTGGAAATTCACATTCAGTTGTGCTGAAGTTTGTCTTCAGTGTTGTCGTATACTCTTTTGACGTTTCCTTTTCCGAAATTGATCACTCGAACGCTTAATCTTAATCATGGTTAATTCGTGCGTATATTTTGAATGTAAGCGAAATCGCAGAACCGACTGCGATTTAAGCTTTTTTCGTTTTCCTATAGAAAAAGAAAGACGCGATTTGTGGTTGATTAATTGTGGCAATCCACAGCTTTTCACGTTATCTGAAGAACAATTACGTGAAAGAACTGTGTGTGCCATGCATTTTTCCGAAAAGCAGTTTATGAATTCAAGAAAAAATAGGCTGAGTCATAATGCTGTTCCCTTAAATTACAAAACTGCCATGCAACCTGACCACGCAACATCGCCAGTGTCGCCCAAAGAACTCGCATTTTAAAAAGAGATCATGCCAAGGGTCTATGGTAAAGCGACGTCTAGTTCGGGCTCTTTTCATTTGGATGAAGATCATATTGCTTCGCCTATGCAATTAGATGCAGATACCATACCGGATGCAACTTATACGAGGATAGCTCTGCTATAGTCAAGATAGACGACACTTTTTCAAGTACCTGCAAAATCAGTAAGGGTGTGAGACAGGGCTGCGTACTGTCTCCTCTACTGTATAATGCATACTCTGAACATCTGATGAGATCGGTTCTAGACAACTGGAGGGGAGGTTTTAAAATTAACGGCAAAGAAATAAATAACTTACGCTACGCCGATGATACTCTACTAATAGCTAATTCCAGAGAAGAAATTGAGGAAATCTTAGAAAAAGAAATCTTAGAAAGACTAAAAGCGGTGAGCATAGAATATGGACTGAAGATTAATTATAGCAAATCCAAGATAATGGTAATCGACAGAGAAAACGAAGGATTACCAATACCCGCCTTTGTCGGAAATTGCGAAGTTGTAAGTAACTTCATTTACCTGGGATCATTGCTGCAGAACAACGGAAGCAGCGAATTGGAGATTCGACGTAGGGTACAATTGGGGCGCACAGCGATGAGTCAACTAACCAAGATCTGGAAAGACCGCAACATAACTCTAAAAACAAAAATACGGTTGGTTAACACGCTGGTGTTCTCTGTGTTCTTGTACGCATCTGAGACATGGACGATAAAGATGGCTGACCGACGGAGGATTGACGCCTTTGAAATGTGGTGTTGGCGTAGACTTCTACGAATACCATGGACCGCAAGGCGCACTAACGTGTCCATTCTTGATGAGATTAAGCCCAGCAATCGCCTCTCTAGCATAGTGTCATTTAATATGTTGAAATTCTTTGGGCACATATCACGTCACGACAATATGGAAAGACTAATAGTACAGGGTATGCCTGAAGGCAAACGACGCCGTGGACGCTCTCCTACTCGTTGGACAGACATGGTAAAGCTGACGGGATCCGGTCTGAAAATAGCAACACAAGAAGCCAAAAATCGCGATAGATGGCGTCTCACCGTCGCACAAGTTATAAGGCGTCTAGACCAAGAAAATGACGACATATAATGGTCACCACACGTCGTTAACGACGTTGGATTTTGATGATGACCATACCGGATTCGTCTATGATACAGGTTAGTTCCTTTAAAAATGCCCGTTCTGTATACAGTGTGGTGATAACGTCCCGCACAAAATTCATTATTTTCTTATTTAATGTTTTTTGGGAAAACCCCGAAACACGTCATTTTATTTTTTAAAAAGACTCAATTCTCCCCCTTATTTTGATAGATCTCCTCACCAGTTAAATGATGATGTAAAAAAATTAGTGCCCCTCGTAGGTAACAATTGTTTTGAGAAAAATACACATGAAGTTCAAACAATTCAGAATTTATTTTTAATGAAAATAAGAGCTATGAAAAAAACTACCTAATTTTGATTTTAAAACATTTACCACTGTTTCACAAATGTGTCAAAGTCAACAATTTAACGTTTCTAAGGAAACAGATGTGGTGCTTTATTTTAATTAAAAAAAAATCTGAATTTTTTGAACTTTATGTGTATTTTTCTCAAAAAATTGTTATGTGGGGTACTAATTTTTTATATCACAATTTAACTGGCGAGATCTATCAACATAAGGGGGGAAAATGGGATTTCCATTTGAAAAAATTAATAATGACGTCATAGCGCAGAAACAAAAGCCTCCCTCACCCTTCTATTTTTGAAAAATTTATTGTTTATTCTAATTGTCGTTACTATTTTGCTTCAAAGAATCAGAAAATAAAAAGATCGAATTTTTATGCCATACAAAATATGATTTTCAGGGGGCGGGGTTTTACGATAGCGTTCAAGCAGCCGTTTTGAGGAAAACAACTATACTGTTAAATGCAAAAGAAAATATGAACAATTTCCAGTATGGGAAAGTCTATGGACGGTGCCATGTCCACTTTTTAAAGAATAAAATTGACGTGTCAGGGTTTTCCCAAAAAACATTAAATAACAAAATTATTAATTTTGTGTAGAACTTTATCACCACACTGTATAATAAAATTTTTAAATTTTCCATCGATAGTAGGTTAACACGATGTCCGATTATAGGGGCTTAAATCTTATAGTTTCCCCAAATTTGTTGCTCGATCTTCGTGTAGGTACTAATTAAATAAGGTATAATTAGTTAAAATTTCTTTTAAAGTTTTATTAATTAAATCAAAACTAAATCCCAAGCAGTAAGTATACAGGGTGATCAATTTTCACTTCTTTAGGAGTTTTTATTCAATAACACAAAATGAACAAAAGTTGGCAGTTTCATAAAATACAGAAAAATTATTGACGTTTTGAATTCTCTGATAAATTGTGTAGAAATATGTAGGCAAAACAATGAGCTTGTAAAGCATTTTAATGGAGCCTACAGCATGAAAATCTTTTCTGTTATTAGTATGTTTTATTTTTAAAAACCATATTTCAACAGGCCATGTTAGAAATGCCAACACCTACCAAAACAAGAAAGCGCCGTAGTTCTGCTGTGCTACATCAAAAAATTGCAAAACTGCGAAGACAAGTGGCGGCAAAAAATTCACAAATTTACCGTATGAAGAAGCAATGTGCACGAAAGGGGGCTAATTTAGATGCACTGGGCTTGAAACCAAAAACCGTTCGCGTCTTTGTAAATATGCAACTTTCTCACAAATCTAAACAACCTTGGACAGAAGCTGAAAAAGAATTGACCTTAAATATGTACCACAAATCTCCAGCACTCTACTTTTTTATGAGAGAAAAATTTAAATTTACTATGCCCTCCAAATCTACAATAGTTTCATGGTTACGGTTAAACCAACTTAATACAGGCACCAGTACGGAACTAATGAAAAAACTGGCTGTTAAAGTTAACAGCATGACCGATGATGAAAAACAGTGTGTCGTATTACTTGACGAAATGCATTTAAAGAAAGGTCTAGAATATAATCCACGCCAAGATATGATTGAAGGTTTCGAAGATTTAGGACATCTTGGACGGAAAAGCAAAATCGCTAGTCATGCACTAGTGTTTATGGCAAGAGGACTTATTCACAAATGGAAGATTCCTGTCAGCTTTTATGTTTCTTCAGGTACCATTAAACATGGAGAGCTATCTTCCCTCATTATTAAAAACATCGAAGAGTTACAAAGAATAGGACTTAAAGTGCGTGCTGTTACTAGTGACCAAGCTGCTACAAATAGAGCTGCATTTTTAAATCTAGGAGTTACTGCAGAACAGCCGTATTTTTTTGTCTGCGACGCAAAAATTTTTGCAATATATGACGTACCGCACTTGATAAAAAGCGTACGGAATAATCTTCTATCAAAGGATTTTTACGTGGAGGGCAAGAATGTTTCTTGGAAAGATATCGAAGAGGCATACAAAATAGATAAATCTTCTTGTACTGTTCGAACAGCTGTAAAAATCACGGATGCCCACATCTACCCCAATACTTTCCAGCGAATGAGGGTTAAATTTGCAACGCAAGTGTTTTCCAACACCATGAGTGCTACGATAAGAACTGCTGTTGGAACGGGCGAGTTAAAAAGCACCAGCGCTCTGGATACTGCAGAATTCGTACAGAAAATTAACTATTTATTTGATTGCTTAAACAGTCGAATGCTGAAAGACCGTAACCCATATGCATGTGCTCTATCCGTCAACGTACCGCGTACTGAAAATAATTTGAAAGAGTATTTGCAGTGGGTTAAGACTTGGCAAACATATACATCTAATAACAAGGTGAACCAAGGTGTTTATTGTTTTAAGGGACTTATTTTAACCATGCAGTCAGTTATGGAGCTATGGGAAGACTTAAAACAAGAAGGGTATCATTTCCTCCTGACCAGCAGACTAAACCAAGATCCTCTAGAAAATCTTTTCGCGGTCCTGAGGTATAGGGGAGGCAATTCTTCGAACCCCACAGTAAAATCTTTCCGCCAAGCACTACAGTTCAACATGCTGGTTAAATTGCAGCATCCTACAGAGAGCTCCAACTGCGAAGTTGATGAAGATGCTGTTGTCAACATGGCGAATGTTGAAGTGCCAGAAAAAGACGTCATGGGATATGTTGAGGACATACCAATACAGTTGCTGAACAAACTGAATTAGCAGAAGATGGTGACCTCAGCTTACTCAGTGAGGTAATCGAAGTTTCAACACAACCAAATCAAGAAGCCACATTAGAATCTTGTGGCGACGGTATATGTAGCTGGTTATGTCATTCATAAAACGCTTTTACGTTTTAATTGTGATCAGTGTCAAAATATGTGCAGCCGTGACTCTGTAGTGCATCATAATGAACTGTTTTTACAGCAAATTACTATGGTGCGGGCGACTGTGTTATTTACCTAAAAAACCTTCAAGTATTTTAATAAAAATAGTTACAATGTTACTTGGACATTTATAATATTATTTTTAAAATAGTAAGTCGTGTGTAAGTTTAAGAAAACATTATTAGCATATAGTGTAAATCAAGTGAAAATTTTAGTACCAGGGTGGCTTAACGAGCAAGACACCATGTTACTCTCATAAACTGTTTTTAATTAATCATTTAATTAAGTGCAAACTCCATAAAACGTTGAAATGGCTATCGCAAAATTTAAGGACTACAAACCAGTCTGGTACACGCAACAAAAAATACAACATTTAAGTAATGTTTAAAGCTTAAAAAATGTACGTTTATATGCTTACAGATATATTTGTGTACTCCTATTCTTTGTAACTTTGTATATTATATTGTTTTATTGTATGTAATATTTACACCTTGAAATCTCATTTATTTAATAGATCATTGAAATTGGCGAGAGTAAGAAATGTGATAACATCTTTATTTCAAAATATTTTAATTTAAACTGGCGTTAATGGATCTGACTCAAATTTCCTATAATCTGCCTTTAAAAAAGTAATTAACCCGTAAAAGGTTGGGGCAAATTGGGGTTCAATCCCTAACAATAGGTACCTAACTCTTTATTAACAAATTATTATTTATATCGCCCAAAAATTATGTCAAATGCAAGTAATAATAATTTATTTAAAAATAGCTATTTGGCATAATTTTTTAGCGACTTAAGTATAATAATAATAATAATAATAAATGTCGTTTATTGAGCAAAAATAAATAAAATTGTTATTTTACAATATACTTGAATTATGAATACATAAGTTGCTCAAAGGGGCGAAGTTCAGGCGTGCTAAATCGAATTAGCATACTGTTTCTACCACTTAACCCCAAGGTAAATAAAGAAAACAGATAATTTGTTAAAAAAAGGTATATCGTTGGGTATTGAACCCCAACCTCGATTAGTTTGCAGCTCCTTAACCACATAACTTCTTTTTGGTTTCTACTCTAATTTACGTTTAAAGTGCAGTAATTTAAACTAGAGTATAAATTATTAAATAATTGTGAGTTTTCTGTGAAACCGCCCCGATTCATTTTTTTTTAAATAACAGATTGTACAGAACTTGGTCAGATCCCTAATCACCAAATTAAATTTTTGCATACATTTCTGAAAGATATTTAATGTCGATAATAAATGTTCGAATAATATTGTCTTATTCTTTGCTGAGACTATACATAGAGAGATTAGCCAACTTAAATGTGCCTAAATAGACATTTTTTAATGCATCAAGTAAATGAGATATTCAAGGCGTACTGTTTTAGTAGCCGTACTCTATACGTATCAACTTCACAAGATACAATATTATTTTGTTTTTATTTGCTTTTTAAAATAGATCACTGTAAACTATATTAATCGTCAACATTACTTGAACAATAATTTCCTCTCGTATTAAAATTTTTAAATAAAATCCGTATATTGTTTATTAGTGTTTTTTTCATTATTTGTACATAGCAAATTCTATATTTATTATAGAATTTTGTGAGAATAAAGTGGGGACAATCCGTATTCCGTATAATCTTGTGCTCATGGTGAACTTTTTGTTGAAATTATATTAGAAACCTCTTTCGTAATTTTTATACGTACCTAGCTACCTATTAAATGTTTAAAAGTGTTGCATGTGAAACTTATAAACCTTTATTTTACTTGGAACGAGTTCATCGATGACAACAAATGTTTTAAATAATAACAAAAACAAACCAAAGAATATACACCTATATTTAATATTCTTTGTAACAAACTTAACTTAGATGTAAGCAGAATCAAACTACTTAAATATTCTTTGGCAGAATACAAGTTTATTTCGGGTAGGTACAACCATTGTAAAACTATTGGAATTGTAGAGAGAAAGTTCTTGCAACACTGTTATAGCTCAAGAATGCTAATGACGCATTTACCTGCTGAATGCCACTGATAAGGTAATCATTTTGACGCTAGGAGCTTCCAGCGACATTTTCGAACAAAAAATGATATATTTACCAAGTAAATAGTTATGCAACCAAATCACAGCATATACTGTATAGCCCATAAGGCTGTCCTTCTTCCCCTATCTATATTCTTTGATATTATGGGAGTAGAAAAAATATTTAAACGTATTAATAGATGTATTTTGCCATGTTTAAATAATCTGATTTTAGAGCAATATGTAACCCTTTATCATGTAATAGAAAAACTGAGAGAAGGAGACATTTTACGGACAATCAAGCGTCTTTGCACACTGTCTTAAAAAATATATTATTTAAATAGCAAAAGATTAATCCTCGAAGGGATCTCGTGAAATTGAACGACCTTTCTATAAACGAACAAGTTTTTTGAAGTCTTATCAGAACATAAAACAAGAAGTATTGTATCAATTTGTGTTGTTTGACGAGAATGGATATTCTAACATGGCACTATAGGTCACTGTAAGCAAGACATCGGCAACACCACACATATATGATGTCATGAAAATTTATGACGTGCAACGCAAGTTTTTTTTAGAAGAACTATATCTTATCTTTAATTAAATATAAAACAGTGACGTCCAATGCCTTGGATGTGATATTCGGAGAACCGAATCGGCGAAATCTGATAGACCTACCTATATGTATTTCTGGTGGTTTAAACTGATCCAATGTTTGAGATCATAATTAAGTGCGTGATGAAACGGTAAAAGTGCGAGCTTTATATGAAAGTAGTAAATCCAGATTGCTGTGAAATTCAAGTCACTAGAAAATGTGGTATAACGTATGTTTCATAAGTTTTGGCACAAAATTCAAGGGGGCTCAAATGAGACATCTATGCAACTTACCGAGATGTTTTTGAAAACAAAATTATCTTTGTTTAATAGGCTTCAATTTGACGAATGGGTATCGTTAGTCAGTTTGCGAAAAATGTCATAAAAATTGGAAATTAGAAAATGTATTTATAATTTAGTTGGGCAAATGCCTAAAGCTGAAATAATGCGTATTTTTCGAACCACGATATATCAGCTAGGACCGTATATCGAACCATAGCGGAATGCGAATAGGGTATCTCTTGTACGAACCTTCCGAAAAGTGGAAGACCAAGGCTGTTCATTCCCCCCCCCCCCCCCCCCAGCAGTCCAGAGTGTGGTAAGAAGTGCTAAAAATAAGATTGGTGTATCTTTGAGGAAACTAGCCAGGGAGAATCGGACTTCTGCCACCACTTTTTGTAGAATTTTGGCGAGAAGCGGTCAAAAATACACAAAGACCAAACAGTCCAAAATACACACCTAACCAGCTAGCCCGAATATCCCGATGTTCACCCTACTTGGCTTCTTGCCATTGTGCTAGAGAAACATAAAATAGGCTTCACAGCATAACATTCCTTATGTACCAAAAAATTATAACCCACAAAACTTGCCGCAGATTCGCCCCATTGAAGACTTTTGGGCACTTTTGGTACGAAAAGTGTACGACGGAGGATGGACAGCCCAAAATGGGGACCAACTACCTCGTAGGATTTGATTAAGATCAGGGAAATTGATGTTGTCGCCGCCCAGACCCTTATGAGAGGTGTCCAAAGAAAATTGCGCCTCGTCGAACAGCACGGGCCGTTTCATATAATTAAATTTATGTTCTCAGATAGTCCACTTATTTAAGAAAAAAATCATTTCTAATAAAAGTTTGTGGTGTTAAAAATATTTGACTTTTTATTTTGTGCCAAAACTTATGAAACATACGTTAGTATATAAAATCATTACTGTTTTAAGATTTTTGGTTTCAAAGTAGCCTCTATTAAGGTGGTACTTTAATTTTCTCGAAAATATACTGCTTTCCAAAGTACCTAGCCTATAATATTACACTGATTCTGCGTATTATAAGTTGCAAGCCAAGTTGTAATATTATCTCCCTCAGCCCTACTTGAGATGCCAAATTATAATACTACCTCTTCCTTTGGTAGTTATTACAAATTAAATATACTCTTTTACTTAATAAGAAGTAGTATCAGGTATAGTTTCTTATATACTTACCTTACTCCTCATTTAAATCAATTAAAATTGACATATCTCAATATTCAATTATGACATTTGAAATTATGTCATGTGATTCTAATTTTAAATACCTCAGCTAGACGGTTATTGAGCAATGTAACTCCTCATTCCCAGCTGAATGAGTTAATGTTCAAATAATCTCTTACTATTATCAACAACTGGATTGCTATAAAATATTAATAAATTGGTTCGTTGATCAAAAACACTCCTTAGTACATCACATTGAACTTATTATTCAGTTGGTTAGTACTTGAAAGTTTGGCCTGACATTACAGCAAATCAGATATTAGTTGTCAAAATATTTAATCAGATGTTTAACTGTTCCAAACTTGATTTAAAATTCTTTCTAAATACCTGGGTACTCCAAAATATATGAATTTCAAATTATAATGACCGAAATACGTCGTACGAAAATTGTTTCTACTAATTTGTCCGTTCCAAACTTGTTATGTATTTCTTAATTAGATTATAAGAAATAAGCCACTAACCTTCTGGAAGTATCTCTTGTACCTGAGTGTATTTGATGCCAGCTCCTAACTAGATGTTGATCTGCAAACACCTCCTTTGGGTTGTTCACGACCAAAACAAGCTCGTTGTAGCTCTGACCCCTTAATATCTGGATATACAGTTCTACAGCATACCACAAACACTTGCACCTTTTATACTGGTTTCGAAGTAAAATTTACCACTTCAAATGGCTTCAAACTATCTTGAATTATATTTTTAATAATAGTTGTGACTCTTTGTAAATTTGATTGCAAAGAATATCGTATTACTATTACGTATCAAATATACAATTATTACTTTTCACAATTAAAGGAAATCTAGCCCTTTAACGTGATTATTTTAACGTCGATTATTATTTTCAAGATACTTTTTTACTTCATGTAAACAACCACACTGGTTGCCATTACTACCCCACCAGTTATATACATACAACTGTTATCACATGATACCCATTAGATATCTGAATATTTTTAAATTAAATTAATCAGCCACAACAGCATGCTGCATCACAAGCCTTAGGTATATGTAAGTTTAAAATAAAAAATGTATATATATTACAATAATATGAATGTTTTCATAGGTTTTAATGTACAACTAAATAAATAAATGTAATAAAAATTACTCAAAATGGCTCTTATGTCATGGGTCGAGTCTCTACATCCTAGCAAGTATTATTAAATTATAGGTAATAATTCACATTTGTTTTCAAATTGAATATTTGGGTCCTTTTATAATAATTTTAAATACTAAAACCATTGAATAATACGCATTTAACTACTGGGATCCCTTTTATGCGGAAATTATAGCTAATGGGAACTCAAATTCAATTATGGCGTCCCAACCTAACAAATTGTGCCAAACAAATTTGATTTGCTTCGAGAAACAGTTCAGGTTTCCGTCATTACACGTTTTCTAGGCGACAACAAAAGCGTAAGTAAATAGAAGCCGTAACAAAACACTCAAGGGATTTTTAGAATCACTTTCCTGCCCTGTTCTGATGCTCCTGTGATGGATAATAAGCTCCAAAAAAACCCGCAGTAAATCCCACGTCGCTGTAGGCCCCATGCGCTGATGAATATGGCTGTAATAATCCACACACCTTGCTTGGTTACCTCCTAAAACTTTCTCAGCTGCTACTCTACACCACTCAGTCTTTTGCCCCGTTCTAGGGCTCCAAACTGCTCCCAGATAATCCACACACTTACCTCAGACTTCAATTACGCTGCCTACCCGTCCAAAAACTGCCTTGGAAAGACCAACAACTGCTCGACCAACTTCAAAGTACCAATTACCTGGGTAGAAACACTGCCAACACCAACCATACTTCCAGTTTCCACAAGACACTCTCAATAAATTATACAACTTAAAATGAAAACTGGCTTTATTTATTGATAATTTAAGTTTAAATTGGGGAAGCCAAAATTAACAGCCACCAAGCTTGGTTTCCTATCCCCAATTGTTTTGTTTACAGATTTTTTAGTTGTCATGACAATCCAAAGCCTACTCGATTACATTTGTTCACTGCAAAGCTAATATGATTTCAATAGTTTTTAACAAAATTATTGTCACATCCATAGCAATATTGTACAAAGACGAAATTACAAATCAGCAGATTATGGAACATTTCTACATATTACTTGACATTCACGAAATGTCACCAATTACAGTAAGAATCATTGAGGTTTAAAATTGTGTTCATAGCAATATATAAGAAACTATTTCAAAGAGGATAATAATACTTTGTGGAAATGTAGTCATGATGCTCCAAAAATGCAATTCTTATTTTACCTAGATATGCAGTAGTTTTTCGGCAATTCAGAAATCTGTTCAAAGTACGTCTACAGCACCCACAAGCCTGAGATGGAACTATGTCATTTACAGTAAAAATTGACTCTTCAGTAAATATTATGTTTCTAGATAAATTATTCATGTGGTAAAGGCATTTCTGCCCAATAGATAAACAGACATCTAATCTGTAGTCCTAATCTCCACCTTCAAGAGTATGCACATTATATCGGTTTGATCGTAATTTGTTTGCAGAATATCCTACACAAAGTGATCGAGTAATAATATTATATATAGTTCTCTCAGATAATCGATAACAGATATTTAAATAATTAAGAAAAAAGAATTACAGAAGATTTTGATACAGCACACTGCAAAGTGTAGCAGTAGAATTTTGAACGTAAGTTTGTATGTAAAATTAAATTTATAACTTTGTTCATCGATGGGTTTCAGCAATCGACTTCATCATAGGAAGCATGATATACCATTATGAATAATAAATTTCTCCAATACAATTTCTTATTGGAGAAACTAATTTATCTGAAAAATAAGTTTTCATAAAAGTACTCAAACCGTTGCAAAATTTTGAATAGGGCTACAATTTTACTTCTGAAATAATTTTCTTTAACGATATTTTGCTATATTTAGAACAGAAATGGTATCTTACCTAAATAAAACATATTTTTCATCTACCGCCAAGGCCACCATGATTTGAAAAAATTGAAAACATACTTAAAATTAATTTCAAGCCAAGCAGTGCTCAATTAACGCCAAATATGAAACTGGAATTCAAAATGTTTCTTTAATTATAACTCTTCTTGCATCACTCCACATTTCTGTGTTGCTTTGAACATACAAACAGTGCCACTGTAGGATTTTTAGCCAGTATGAGTCCTCATATGTCTAATTAAACGACTTTTATCTGCTGTTCTATATTCACACACAGAACAACTATAAGGTTTCTCCCCTGTGTGTGATCGCACATGCGTAATTAAATTCCATTTTCGAGTTGTTTTGTATTCACAAAAAGAACACTTAAAAGGCTTTTCTCCTGTATGAACCCTCATATGTTCAACTAAACTACTTTTTTGTTTTGCTTTGAATTCACACGTGGAGCAACTGTAAGGTTTCTCTCCTGTATGTGTCCTCATATGGGTAACTAAATAACTTTTTCGAGTTGCTTTGTATTCACAAACAGAGCAACTAAAAGGCGTTTCGCCTGTGTGTATCCTCATATGTGTAACTAAATGATTTTTCTGTGTTGCTTTATATTCACAAACACAGCAAATGTAAGGCGTTTCGCCTGTATGCGTCCTTGTATGTCTAACTAAATGAATTTTTTGTGCTGCTTTAAAATCACAAACAGAGCAACTATATGGCTTTTCTCCTGTATGTATCCTCATATGGGTAATTAAATTTGATTTTTCTGTCGATTTGAATTCACAAACAGAACAAACATAAGGCTTTTCTCCCGTATGTGATGTCATATGGCTAACTAAATGATATCGACGTGTTGCTTTGTATTCACAAACAGAACAACTATATGGCTTTTCTCCTGTATGCGTCCTCATATGCCGAACTAAGTAACTTTTTTGTGCTGCTTTGAATTCACAAACAGAACAAACATAAGGCTTTTCTCCTGTATGTGTTGTCATATGTCTAACTAAATGATTTCTACGTGTTGCTTTGTATTCACAAACCAAGCAACTGTAAGGCTTTTCTCCTGTATGTGTCCTCATATGTACACGTAAACCACTTTTAAATGTTGTTTTGTATCCACACACTGAGCAATTATAACGTTTTTCTTCTGTATTAGTCGACATATGTGTAATTAAATTAGTACTTTCAATGCTTTCTTGTTTGATGTATAACTTATTAATACATTCATTGTTATCCACATTCTGGGATATGTACGATGCCGTTCCTGCCGAACTACAAGATTGACTATCCATAGTTTCTTCTTTGATGTATAATTTATCAAATTTTTCATTGTTATCCATGTTCTGGGATATGAAAGATGCCGTTCCTGTTGAACTACAATATTTAATCTCCATAGTTTCTTCTTTGATGTATAACTTATCAATATATTCATTGTTATCCATGTTCTGGGATATGCCCGATGCTGTTCCTGTAGAACCACATGATTTATTATTCATAGTTTCTTCTTTGATGTGTAACTTATCAATACTTTCATTGGTACCAATGTTCTGGGATATGCATGATGCTATTCTTGTAAAACCACACAATTTATCATTCGTAGTTTCTTCTTTGATGTATAACTTTTTAATACTTTCATGGTTATTCATGTTATTGGATACGCACAATGCAGTTCCTGTAGAACTACAAGATTTAATATCCCTAGTTTCTTGTTTGAGGTTCATTATGTTTGTTTAAACATCAGAGTTCCTTTCAATGATACATCAGCGAACGAAAGTTAAACATCTTCACACCTATAACAAAAGAACATTATCATTAACTTATGATAAAATGGCAGCACTGAGCATCAAACAGTAACATTTTTAATTTATTGTAAATTTTAACAGCTTGATCTTGTCATATTGGGTTCGTCTTGCAAAAATTAAATTCTGGTTATAAATACACTTCAAATTTCAAACAAATTAAAATTTTATAATTAGAGTTGTGCATAAATACTGTGAAACGGTTACAAAACTGTGTATATAATTTCAATTAAGCCTACTTATTTGTAAAATGCAAGTGTAAGAAAAACTTTGTTTATTATTAACATTTTTTTCTTTTCTTTTTAAATTTTTATACAATATTTATCTAGTATTTTTTAGTAACTTTTAGCATTTGTGTTTTTTCCATTAGATGAATTGTTTGAGTGTGGCAGTAATGTTTGAGTAATGCTCAATTATTGACGGATTATTTTTATATTTTCTAATGTCATATTTTGTTTAACCTTCAATGGACAAACCTCATAAAATTATGAAACAATTGTACCTCATAAAGAAAATACAACTGATGCTCGCTCTTGAGATATTGTAACGCTAGCTTCCGTTTGAATTTGATTAATTCAATATTAAATAATATTTTCAAATTTAAACGTCGCTGAACTCAGCGTTATCACAAATCACGGCGTGTCAATGGCCCAGAAGATAACGAGCGTGGACGATGGCCGCATCCAGAGATAACGGGAGGCACACAAAGGCGAGCCGCGCGCCGTTCCTCCCCCACCTATAAACATCCAAAGCCGTATATAAGCAGTTGCAGAGCTCATTTCGACAGATTTTCCATACAGATTTTCCAGAGAGATTTTCCACCGAGATATTTCCAGATCCCGATTCCAGTTCCCGAACCCGAAGCTTGAGCTTGGCTCAGGTTTACCCGTCCCCTTCCTGTTTTCCCGCCCTGTCCGAGATTTTTCCTGGATCCTCTGCGAGAATCACTTTTCCTATTAAACCTGTTAGAACCCGAAGCTAATGTGTTTTGAAATAGAATATCTAGGCCATTAGCTTGAACTTTCTTATTAAATCTATTAAAACCCGAAGCTAATTTCGACCTGGTGTTTTGAAATAGAATATCTAGGTTATTAGCTTGAATTTTCTTATTAAATTTGTCAAAACCCAAGGCTAGTTTCGACCCGGTGTTTTGAAAGAGAATATCTAGGTCACTAGCTTCACGACTCCAGTAACCGGAATTCCTCAGCCCGTCTGGGAAGCCGGCCACTATTAACAAAGTTGCAAGTTCTGAATTTCCCCCTTGCATTGTAAATTCAGAACTTCGTCCTATAAATCCAAAATATAAAGCCACAGGTTATGCGAGTCGATTTGCTTTACTAATTACTGGGATTACAGCTAGCGACTTACCCAAGCACTCTCTAAGACCTGGGGAAATACGAGCCGCGGGAATTATCCTCATAGAGCACTGCGAACACATGGATATTTCAGGTTATTGGCCTCGAAACTGCGTTACGTTTGCAAATAGAACTCCGCCCGTGGTCCCGAATTCACCACGCTGCGGTGAGCCTCCCAGGGCATACATTAGCAACAATAGTAGCTACACAAACCGGGTGAGAAATAACGTATACAGTTTTAATCTGTATTTGTTTACAGTAGCCAAAATTCGAAGCCGGCCAGAAATTGACAGATTCCACAGCGCCGTAGCGGCCGTCCCGATATACCACGAAGAAGTCCGACCGACCACGACGTCCCAAGACGGATCAAGCGCGAGGTCAGCAGACACGCCTAGCACGGGTGTAGATCTGGTTGTAGCATCCGTAGGGACAAGCAACGATGTTTTATTACGAGAACGCTAATTTATTCGATATACATTTCATTTTCGATATTACATGAATATTTATTTTGTATTATAGCTAAATATAATAAATGGGTGAGTTGAGTTTGTGGAGTGAAAGCGGACGGACGTGAAATTGACCAGCGGCGATAAATCACTCGTGTACGAGCCTTGTCACGCGGTTTTATTTCTCACATAACAAAACAAACTAATAGAAAAGAAGTAGCGAGCATACTAAGGAGAAGATATCTTAATATTTAGACTTAGAAAGGGTTCCATAAAGCACCGTGAGTAAACGCGAAAGCAAACGCGGCGATTTCTTCAGCGGGCCCGAAGGTCAAGCATCTGGCTGGTGCCGGCGACAGCACGCGGTTGCAGACGGGAGATAACGCGAAAAATCCGGTGCGCGACTATCTTTTATTAAACGTGCAAAACGTTCAGATATAAAAAGGGTGTTAAATAAAATAAACGCTATCAAATAGACTAGCATAAATGAGTACGAGATTGAAAAGAGATAGGGATCTATATAGTAGTGAATAAAAAGAAGCAGAGATTTATCAGAGAAGCAAAAAAATAATTAGATCGCCAACGCAAAAAACGGAAATAGCAGACAGTGAAGGCAAAATAGGAGAAGTAAAGGAAATAAAAGATTTGATTAGAACGATGAGGGATGAAATTAAGAAAAGCACAGAAGAAAACCAAAAATTACGCGAAGAAATGGTAAAACGAGAGGAAAAATGGGAAACTGAAAAAAAGCAACTCATAAAAAGAATTGACCAACTTGAAAATAAGTTTGAAATGATAGAAAAAGAAAAACGAAAGTGTAGGTTGGTAATCAAAGGAGTAAAATTTGCTGTAGACCAGAAGGAAGCAGCAACAAAACAATTTCTCACAGAAAAACTAGGAGTGGAAGCAGAAGTGAAGACAGCAATATTACTGCAAGATAAAAAAGGCATGAATGTGAATCTGGTCGAGATGATGGATTGGGAAAATAAACAGGCAGTCATGAAAAATAAACACAAGTTAAAAGGAACGAATATATATATATCGATAACGACATGACGCCAAAAGAAAGAGGAATTCAGGCAGAAATAAGGAAAATTGCAAAAGAAGAGAGAAGTAAGAGACGCAGAACAAAAATCGGCTATAAGAAAATCAACATAGATGGAGTGGAGTACGTCTGGGATGATGAAGAAAAGGGGGTTATAGAGATAACAAAAAACTGTTAACAAAAAAGAACCGAACCAAAATTAAGACGAAACGGGCGAAGGACACGGACGACGACAAACAACCCAAGATACACAACAAAATCCAAAACAAAGTGGAAGGCAAAAGAGAAGGGAAAGAAAAGGAAAGGTTAAAAGAAGAGAAAGACCAATGCGAAAAGATGAAAATAGGAACATGGAATGTGAGTAGCATCACAAGGAAAGAAGAAGAATTAGTGGAAGAAATGATAAAACAGCAAATAAAAGTCCTAGGAATTACACAAACCAAAAAGAAAGGAAGTGGTTTGAAGCAATTACATAGGGGATTCTGGCTATTTTGGTCAGGAGTGAAAGAAACGGAAGGAGCGAGAGGTGGAGTAGGGCTAATAATAAGGCCAAATATGATAAAATACATTATAAATGAAGAATACATAAATGAAAGACTATTAAAGATTGAAATGAAGCTATTAGGAGAAGAAATATAGAATGTAATAATAGCATACGGGGAGAACGACGATGCAAAAAAGGAAAAAAAAGATAAGTTCTTTGAGGAGCTACAAAACGCAATAGACGATGGAGGAGAAAATATACTTGTAATGGGTGACTTAAATGGGCGTGTAGGAAAACGACAAAAAATAATAACGGGGACAGAATAATAGAAATAAGTATAGAAAACAACCTAGTGATAGCAAACACGAAATTTAAGCACAAAGATATACACAAATACACAAGAGTTATGGAAAGCAGAAATGAGAAGTCAATTATTGACTACTTTCTGATAAGTAAACATAAATGGAAAGAAGTAAAAGATGTCAAGGTAACAAGACGAGCGGAAATAGGAAGCGACCACTACTTGGTAAAAATGGACCTAACAAAGGAAAAAACAGAAAAAATAGACAAAAGAAGAAAGAAGACTCAAGAAAATATAAAGAACTATAAATTAAAAGAACCCGAATATCAAAGAAGATATAGGGAAATACTAAATGAAAAATGTAGAGAAGCGGAAGATATAAAAGGTGTAGAAGAAAAATGGGAAAAGCTCAAAAATAATATATTAAATGCAGCTACGGAGAGCTGCGGGAAAAGGAGAATAACGAATAAAAGCACGAAAAATACAAAATGGTGGAACTCAGATATAAAAGCTAAAATAAAAAAGAAAAAAAGTGCATGGGAAAGATACTTAAGTACAAAAACGACAGAAGAATACGAAAAATACAGAGAAAAAAAAAGAGAGGTGAAAAACGAGATCAAGAATGCAAAAAAGAGTCGTGGATAAAATTTGGTGAAAAGACAGAAAACTTCAGAGACAACCAAAAACTATTTTATGGAACCCTAAAACAACTCAGGAAGAAAAAGGAATATAATATGATGAACATAAAGGGAAAAGACGGAAACATAATAACAGAAGAAGAAGAAATAATGGAAAGATGGAGACAGCATTTCGAAGAACTAACAAAAGCAGAAGACGACACAACGGAGGAACAAGAAGGGTTAAACGAAAGTGAAGGAACTGATGAAATCAAAGAGAAAGAAGTTAGGGAGGCCATACAGAAGATCAAACTAGAAAAAGCAGCAGGAAGGGACAAAATAACACCGGAGATGATAAAGTATATGGGAAAAGAAGGAATAACCAAATTTATAGAGCTGCTAAACGAAATAATGAAGACCACGGTAATACCAAGAGAATGGAATGTAGGAATCATACTCCCCATACATAAAAAAGAAGATAAGAGAATATGTGACAACTACAGAGGGATAACGTTAATGAGCGTCCCAGCGAAAGTATTCGCCAGAATAATCGAGGAAAGAATAAGGAATAGAATAGAAAATACAATAGAAGATACCCAATGCGGTTTTAGGAAGAGGAGAAGCACCCAGGACTTGATATTTACCATAAGACAAGTCAGCGAAAAATTGATAAATAAAGGAAGGGAAATACACATGTGCTTCATAGATATCGAAAAAGCCTTTGACAGGATACATAGAGAACAAATATGGAAAGCACTAAGAAAAAGAAAGATAGATAAAAGAAAGATAGAAATACTAAAATCAATGTACAGAAATAACACAAACATAGTAAGGACGAACAATGAAGAGTCAAGAGAGTTTGTAACAGAGATAGGAGTAAAGCAGGGATGTGTGCTGAGTCCCCTTCTGTTTTCAATAGTGCTAGATGAAGCAATTAAAAATGCTAAGAAAAAGATGAAGACGCTAAAATTGGGATACTGGCAGATGGAACAAACAGAAATAAACGAACTCATGTTTGCAGATGACATGGCCATAATGAGCGACTCTGAAAATAATTTACAACATAACCTGGAGGTGCTAGAAAAAGAATTACAGAAAATAAACATAAAAATAAACATTGAGAAAACAAAAAGGTATGGTAGTGGCGAGAGAGAATAAAACGCACAGCATAAAACTACAAGGGAAACAAATCGAGCAAGTAGAAAGTTTCAAATATCTAGGATCAATAATACAGAACAATGGTAAAATAGACAAAGAAATCAACGACAGGATGGGAAAAACAGGAAGAATATACAATATGATGAAAACGACCTTCTTGGGGAAGAAAGAAGTGCCTAGGAAAATAAAAACAGAAGTAGTTAAAAAAGTAGTAAGACCGACAATAATGTATAGCAGCGAAACATGGACTTTAACAGAAAAGCATAAAACACGACTAAATGCAATGGAGATGCGGTTTCTAAGACGGATAGAAAATAAAACGAAAAAAGATAGGATTCGAAATGATACATATAGGAAAAACCTACAGATGGAGCCCGTAACGGAGAAAATAACGGAAGGTCAATTAAGGTGGTTCGGACATGTGTGCCGCATGACAAGGGACAGAATAACAAAAAGAGTGTATGAAACACAAGTGCCGGGAAAAAATAAAAGAGGAAGACCCAGGAAAACATGGGAGGAGGGAATACGTGAGGGTGCAGCGAGCAAGGGAATAAAATGGGCAGGAATAAAACAAGTGACCCAGGATAGGAAACTATGGAAAGAAAAGTGGAAAACGCCATCGACGGAGCAAACTCAACCCCACCCGCCTTACACTTAACGGTAAAAAGGCATAGGACCAAGTAAAGTAAGTAAAGTATAATAAATGATTATACAGGATACTCCGTTGGTGTTTGCCTACTTATTTACGTATTTCTGAGTGAACAATTGAACATATCTCCGATTTATGAGCTATCCCTTGGTAATAAATTTTACAACCCTTTATAAGCAGGGGCTAGTATTACAATATTAATTATAAGGCTATAAATCCGAAACTTATCGTTTCTTACGTTTATTTCCACCAACAGAAATACAAACTACTTATCTACAAAATTAACAAACTGAATAATAATATTTAAAAAATCTGTACAGGACATTATACAGAAATTACTCCGCAACTGGAAGTTTTGAAAATATCAAAATAAAAAGATGTTCACCTGCCATTTATTGGATCAAAAAGCTACCAATTTTAATCAAGGATAAAAGCTTAAGCTACATGCAAAAATATTATTTTTCTCTAAAAAATTTGACATGAAGCAAAAATAGACAGAAGTTATGTTCATCCTGTATCTGTTGGGTTCAAAATGTACTATTTTGGGCATGGGTAAAAGTTTAAGCTATATAAAATATTATTAGTTAAAATATGTCATTCAAAACAGCTGTCTTTTTCAAGGTTATTTGTTTGGAAAGTAAAAATTAAAGCAGCAAGAAAATTGACTTTCTAAACAAATAACCATAAAATATTATTTTTCTCTAAATCTAACCAATAGTTCACGGTCTGTCTATCTGTTGGCGCTACAGCTCAGGCTCACATGAGATGTCTAAAATCTGTTTATAACTACAAAAAACGGGGAATTATAAACTAAACTGACAATTCACCTGCTTGATCAGAAAGAATTAATGCAAATTTTAACATACCTAAAAGGCTGGCTGGGGTCTAGATGGACACCAGACTCAAAAAAATTACATAAAATTCAGACAAAATGAAATATATGTGAAATAAACTCTAAATAGATTAAAAATCATGGCCTGGGTCCACATGAATCCTGATCCATTCGTTAAAGGTTAATAAGTCTGCTATAATTACTCGTAATTAATGCAATGAGATATTTTGAAATATGTAACATGTAGTACCTTAGTTCTTTACAATCAAATAACATGCATAGGTGATTTTAATATAGATCTTTTGCAACCAAATAATACAGAAACATTGCAGTATGTCTTTACAGTAACAAGTTATGGCTTTATCAATGTAATTGTTGCTACAAATAGAAATTTAATTGACTTTCAAAGGTTAATGCTAAGGTATTTAAATAAATTATTTTATGCTGCAGCTATACCTCGTTTCTCACCAGTATGAAATGTTTATTCAATTGATATAAGTGAGTAATAGACATTCCATATGAATTGTAATAATATAAATCAGCTACCTGAGAAACTGCAATAGAACCAAATAATAACCAACAAAAGTTAAGAAACAGTTAATCGAGGTAACATAACACAAGAACCGAAATCAAGTGAAGAGACATTCTAGCTGAATAAAAAGAAGATCAGATATAGACACTCAATAATTAAAACAAGAATTAGATGAACCCTTTAATTAAGCTGCAACAGACTATTTTGGAATGCATCCACGAAGCAGAGCAAAATAATCATGATTGTGCATTTACACCAATTCTTACATATTTTAAATGACAACACATTTAGAAGCACTGTAATAACTAATAACTACATTTCATAATACACTGTTAAGCAGTGGGCGCTACGGATGAAAACAAAGCCACAAAAGTTAAACATGGAAGATTAACAGAGTATAGGAGCATGGTGTAAACAAGAAGATCAATTGAACACTTCTCTACTATTATTGCATTCATAGAAACAGTCGCGGTAGTCAATGATATCTTAACAGAGATACTAGACAAATACACACATAAGAGATTGCAAAAATAAAACAATGGATTGAATCAAAATTATAATACTAGACATTTCTACAATAACCAGAACAATTTCTATCAATATCTCTCAAAATAAAATATAACACTTTTGGCCTGATATATGGGAGGATCCAGAACAACACTCTTAAGTAATGAAGAAAAAGCAAGGTATGCAAAGGATGCATCGAGTACTTGCCCATTTTTTGCTATTTTCTAAACTCGGCCATTTGAATGAAAGTATCTACAGAGTGATCATGAGGGAACTGCATCTAAAGACCATTTCATACTTCAAATTCAGTACGGGAAGCATAGCGTCATGTAAATCTTATGGCAGTTTTCTAGGCGATGTTGCCACTTCTCGGCAGCGACCGACGGTCTAAGTTTGCTAAGTAATGCCAGCTGCGGATTAGACGAAGCAAGCTATTAGTAGTTCTTAAGTGCCCCGAAATACAAAAGCAGGATTTATTTATGAGATTGACCGGTGTGTATTTACTTCCAGAGATTTGTGCTGAAATGTGGCAACGTCTTTCTGTATAAGACACTGTACTGAATTTGTAATACGAAACGATCTATAGTTGCCTATGCTTTTTTTTGCATGTCAACATTTAAGTATTGGCTAGTTATAATTAATTATAAGTAATAGCGGCAAATAAAAATCTACAAGCAAAAACAAATTCAAAGGCAACTAGATGGAGTTCTTTTATAATCACTCTGTATATAGAAAATGATGGAAAGTGTTTTGAGTGCTAAAATTAATTAGTGAACTTAGACCATGTTTGGTAGTATTTAAATATTCCACACTGAAAGTGTTGTAAATAAGCGGGAGAAGTCCAACTACTCGTATAACCCTAAAATTCAAAGGAAATTCCAGAAACTAACCCGCTGGTGCGGTGAAAAGTGAAGGGATGATAAGGTTAACTACGATACGGATGAAGACAAAATGGAAGAAATAGACAACAAAGACGTAATTGATGAAATTAAAATAAAGAAAATTATGTAAAATACCATGACTGCGGCAGTTTACAGCCTTAAAAAGTAGATGGAAAAAACTAATAAAAAAATTGAAAAACAAAAGAGAATTAAAGAAAAACCATGATGAGATTAGAAAACTAAAAGAAGAAATGATCAAATTTAAGTTAGGAAATAAAAACTGTAAATAGAAAATGATTTGACAATGACAGAAGCTAGATATACAGAAGCAGAGTTATGATTAAAAGCAAAACAAGAAAGAGATGCAGGTAAGCAAGCATAAAAGGGGTACAAAAAGCTAGGAATAAATAGAAAAGCTTACGAAAGGTCAAATAAGGATAAAGTTGTAGTACTTAAAATTAATACAACACAGACATCAAAACACTAATGTTCCATACTAACATAGATATGACAATGATGATCGTAGTGAGTAAAAGGAGTACAATTGTCAGGTCATTTTGTATTTTAATTAGCCACCTAGGCTTTAGGGCGGCGTGCCCGTATGTTAAACCCTTTTAGTTACTTATTTGGCTTCATCGCCTAATTTCATAATAATGATTTTGCACATATTTGGCCTCAAGCGCAGTATTTCTCGTCATCCGGGGCACCCCTTTGTTGGTACTTTGACAATCGGGTGTTAACGCTCGCAGGATTTCCGAACCTTCTAGAATTTACGCTGTTGGTGTGACTGCGAGGCCTCGGGCTGTCTTTGTCACCGGCACTTATTTGTTTTATTGGGCGCCTCGCCATTGGCTGTCTTTGTCACCGGCACTTATTTGTTTTATTGGGCGCATCGCCATTGGCTGTCGAGAGTCACGTGGTAACGCCGTTTTGACTCACGCCACTGCAGGGGTCGTAACACTGCTTGCTTGGGCAGTTCAGCTCACGCCGTTGATCAAGGAAGTCGCAGAGTGTGCCGTTTCGCGGCGTTCCCGCCATTGGCGGGGACGCCAGCCTTTTTCCAGTCTCGTGCTGCTTCAGCAAATGTTTGATAAATTGTTTCGCCTTAAGCGAGAGTCGGAGTTCTACTCAGGCGATTGAACAAGGGAGGTGTGTGTGTGTCGTTAACGGCGATCTTATTACGCCAAGGCGTAGGTGTGATGGAATTCCATGCCCGGTTCTACGTCGTCACGTAAGGGAGTGTCCCCTTTGGCTCGTTGTGCGAGGATTCCGTTGAGGTAGGACATCACTTGGGCTAGTTTTGCCGTCGTAGCGGCGTTTGTTGAAGCGCCAGCCTTTGTCGCCATTTTGGGCGCATCCAGACCATTCACACGTCGGCCGTTTTAGCGGCGAATGAATTGCCACTGGCAACCTGTTTCCCGCAAGCTGATCTCTTGGATCGTCACCAATAAAATTAAAGTATTTGTAACCATTGAATTATACTAACTTCTCGTGCGCGAGCTGTGCGCTTAATCATGTGAATAACTGTGAAATCTTGTGCACCGTTAAAAACGTACCCTTCGCCTCTTAAATCGTTGTCGCGAAGTGGCGTCGCTCGCTCATTTTTGATCTAATCACTTCCCTCACTTAGGCTTTGCTGTGTTTGCCCAAATTATCATGTGAGCATTTTTATGAACAAACGTTCCCTTTGTGGGACTCATATGTCAAACTGCTTTTGATTTTGTACAGTTATGGGTGTTGTTTAGTAACCGTAGTGCGCCCATCAGCTGATGCTTATTTATAAGAGTTAACGCAATGTTTGCGGCACGCTTTGCTGCCCCAATGTAAGACTGGACCAATAGACGCTTATCTAAGTAAGAGACGCTTTATTCTTGGTCGCTTTGTGCATGTTCTGTTTCAGTGTGCGGCCATCATTGAGGAGATGAATGTACGGTGGAGCCAGTGAGATCAGAGCGTGCAGGTGGGCTTGGTGGTGACATTGCCGTGGCTGAAAAAGCCCCCTTCATGATCTAAGTATTTTTGCCATCACGAAATCGTTGTGTGAGTTTATAATTCACGAGTACCCCTATCGACGGAGTGTCTTGAATACTTCGCCCCGTCTAACCGCCCAGGCCCGGTTATCCGGGTTAAGACAGGCTTGGTGGCGCCCTCATAATTTTGACGTACCCTATATATATGCCTCAACACGCTTACCCAGAACGTATCGTGTGACTCACGCCCGACTCCCTGAGCGTTCCAGCCGTGGCCTTTAGCCTGTTTTTAGCAGATCTCAGGGCAAGTGTGCCAGTTTTCCAGGACTGATTCCGTGGTGCGATGCTCACCTTGGGTGGGTGTCGTAAAGTTGTTTTAATACCGTAACACAATTTATGAAAATAAAAATAATGAAAAATTGATTTAAAAAAATAGAAAGAAAGATTCAATTACAAGATTAGGTTCATGGAATGTTAAAACTCCACTGGCCCTTAAAACACTGAGTGAACTCACATATGTATTATTACATTATACAGTGCGCGACTAAAAGTAGCTATATTTAGTATCGATCAGTAGCAAGAGCAAGCTTCGGTGTTGGTTTTTTCGCTGTCTAGAGCAAACACATGCATGCAGGTGGGTACAGTCACGTCAAGATATCATAGCGGAGATCGCAGTTCAGAATTCTCAACGCTTAAGTACGATTGACATTCGCGAGAAATAGTAAGAGTTTGAAATATGACGCTGATCTAACAGTGAAAGGAGATCTCATTGAGCTTGCAAGATTCTAGCGCGTTTTTTGGCATTCAGCCTTAAGCATCGTTTAGATGCAGTCAATAGTGTCATTCCCATATAGAGGTGGTAACCATTTGAAGGGCTAAGCGTGCATATGTGGCCGTGAGTTTTCTTATCAGAAAACCGTTGTCTCCAAATCGCTCAGTGCGTAATAACACAAAAACTCCATCGTGTCCAACTGTTATTAAGGGAAGCATTTGCCGAAGTCTTCGTCGTAATGCATGCATCCCCGTTCTCATTTTTGAGGATTTGACACTGCATCTCTATTGGAAATCACCTAGGTAAGTAACCTATGCCTAAATGTTTGACAAGAGTCATTAGCTGTTGCCTTTAGCAGTATATGAATCCCTAGCACGTCATGTAAGTGTAGGAATAACCCTTTTCTTACCATTTAGTCTGTGTTTATTATACATTTATATTCTCATCATCTCGTCAATATAACCAAGTTAAATTAATCCTTGCTTAGTATGATTACATGCGACGTCCCATTGTATTTTTGTTTGTGTAAAGAGTGCTAGGGGCCTACAAGAAAACAATAACAAGGTAGTTTCGTGGACGTCCCACACAGCTGTCACCAAGCCGAAATACTGTTCCTCATTTCAGATTTCAAGGAAACAGCTGTCAACGAAATTTTTAAAGTCTGTGGCGCCTTTCTTAACATCAATAACTAGTTCACCAACTCATCGCCCTAATTTACGTTTATCAAATTGAACCACTCCTTCCCGACGAGCAGCTGGCAAAACTTCTGTTAAAAGAGACATTTGTAACGTAGTTGGGAAGAGTTCTTGTTTGTGAATTACCGGATTATCCTTTTAGCTTATCAATCAAACAATAAGTCCAAAAGTTACGAATCTGCCTGTATAACAGAGCGCCGAATGGTGCCATTTCGTTTACCCGCTAGCAGACTTGGCGTTCAGTGCCGTTAACATTGACTTTTCCTGTTTTTGTGTCGTAATTACTGTTTAGCTGGTAACAGAGTTAATACCAGAAACAATAGGTCTCACCATTTTACCTAGTTATGTATCAAAATTCCGTTTCATCCGGCTACAAAAAGCCCAGAGGAAATTTCTAAAGATTCAGGCTATAAAGTTGTTTATAGTTCAAGCAACAATATTCGAAATTTATTGGGGAATCCAAAAGACCAGCTTAAGACTTTAGTGAGATTTGAAATTTACGAAAATAAATGTTCCCTTTGTGAATAAAGGATTATTAGCTTGTACAAATTGTCCTGAAAATCACTCACAAAAATAATGCAAAAATGCTACCTTAAAATGTACACATTGTACTGCTCATAATAGAAAATATAAATCCAAATTATGTGAGAAACATGCCGCAAATAATGGGTGTCCTATTTACAAAAACTATGTCCTAAAATTAACACTTAGCAATATTAAATTTGGTCTGCTAAATGTACCTTCTCTCTTAAGCAACTTTGACGCTTTGATTAATATGATATATGCTGACGGCTTGATATCTTGGCCATCACTAGGCATGGTTGAACGGTGACATTTAACAGATATTGTCAACATTTCAAATTTAAATTTTTTCCGTACCGACAGAGGCAGTCGTGGGGGTGGTGTTCGTGTTTTCGCCAAAGAACATTTTTATGTTGAAGTTATTAACTTTAATCTGAATGCAAGAACTTATTGTTTGTTTGTTTGTTTGTAATGGACAGGGTCTACGCATGCGGAGTACCAGGTACCTTAGACACCGACTGCTTTGGTCGTATAGTCAAAGTCCTACTTATAATTTTGTCGAGACTAAGGAGTTGTAACCCCAGCAAGGGATCTTTTACATGCTACACATCGTAGTAACATGGGACCCACGGCTTTACATCACTTCAAAATGATGGCATTCTGTGGAGGTTTTCATCCGCATTTTTTTTTATTTTTAAAAACCTCACCGGGATCGGGGACCAAACTCTCAACCCTTAGATCAGTAGTCAGAATGCTTACCCACTGAGATACGGGGCCCGGCAAGACCTTATTCAGAGCATTTCTAGATAAAAATTGAAATTAAAAAGCAAACGTTCATGCTAGACACACTTTATAGGCCACCAGGTTAAAGTATTCAGGACTGCATTACAGCCCTGGATAATCTACTACCATATGTAGTAACATCATATGATAACATTTTAGTTATTGGTGATATAAATGTTGATTTGCTGAACCAGCTATATCAAATAACAAACTGCTTCGAAACATATGGTCTTCATGATTTTCTAAAGCAGCCCAAGAGAGTTACACCAACGTCGTCAACCTTACTTACTTACATAAATTATTAACTTGTAATATAGTTGTGAAATCACATTTTAAACTGTAAAAGTTTATTACACTTCGTGATTTTTCCAAATTTGATGAATTTTCTAACAATATTTAACTAATACTGATCTGTCCGAAATTATTTTTTTCTACGATCGTGTCAAAATGACAACTTATTGCAGTTTCTAGTGCCAAAAGTAACTCTTAATATTAGCGCCCGAATTACGTCTTTTTTGCACGATGCCATTGGTGGCGTGTTTTAATACTATATTAAAATATGCTCTGCCATAAATTTGAATGTCAACATAACCTAAAATGTCTAAAACAATGTTACCATCGTACAAAAAATAGCGTATGATACACGTGTATAAGTGCCATTAAAGCACTAGCGACGTTAAAAGCACTCCGCTTTGCGTCACGCTTTTAAACTCGTCACACGTGCTTTAAAGGCGTACTTACCTATACACTAGTATCATAATACAGGCAGACCCCTCCGTTCGCTGAGGTTACGTTCCAGAAGAATGCCTCGAAGTACCAAACCGCGATGCGCAAGTGAACACATAAATGATAAAAACGAGGTTAGGTTTCATTAACCAGATTTATTTATACTATGCAACATCAAAAAACCAAAACTTTTCTGCGCTTTTTGTCTGGCAAAATTGGAAGCAGAAACTGTACGCTTTGACATGGTTTTCCGTGTTTTAAAAATTAAACTCAATTGAATTTTTGGCAGAAACGCTCGAGAAGACAGTAAAGCTTGAACTAAAATTCCATACGTAACATAAGTCTGTCACTTGAATCTAGAGCTCGAATGTCCATTTGTTTATTCAAGTTATAATTTTAAATTTATTTCAGGTCCAATTTGGTAATAAGAGATTCAAAGGAATAGGCTTGATAAGTGTGTTTACAAGTCCGTGATAAATAATGTTATTTAGGTGTCAATGACATAAATCGCAGACTGCTTTATTTACTTACGGCCGGTCACTAATCTGACGTTAACTTTAAACTGCTGTTAAAATAAACAAAAGCTCATCAAAACGTTGGCGCTTATGACATATTATTCATTATCATTAGTAAACAAATTTTGATGAGCTTTTGTTTATTTTAACAGCGAATTAAAGTTAACGTCAGATTATTGGCCTTTATAAGACAGGCCGTTAGTGAGTGAAAGTTGAAACAGTTGGCAATTCCATCCGTGAACGGTAAAGCAATCCGCGAACGGCAAAGAAAAGGGAGCACAAAAGTGCCCCGCATAAAATCAAATCAGCGAACCGCAAAGCCGTGAACGGCGAGGTTTGCCTGTATACTATTAATTACAATATAGATAAAAAAGTGAAATTGCTGACTAGGGATTAATTGATCTCTTCAATAAACATTCACCTATAATGACGGTACGAGTAACTAAACCTAAAGCTTCATGGTTGACTTATGC
This sequence comes from Agriotes lineatus, assembly GCA_940337035.1. NCBI lineage: Eukaryota > Metazoa > Arthropoda > Insecta > Coleoptera > Elateridae > Agriotes > Agriotes lineatus. The sequence goes on from CALNHX010000856.1 coordinate 131,456, forward strand.
ATTCAAACAAAGTCTGAAAAAAAGCTTATGCCGTTTATAAAGCAAATAAAACTGCACAAAGTTTTGAAAACTTTAAAAACTTAAGAAATTTTTTCCGAGCATCAATTGGATGAAAAAAGCGTGCATATCTAGATTATCTAGAAGCAGTAAATAATTATTTTGTCTGTGGACGATCCAGGTACTATATCAGTGGATGTGATGCGTTATTATAACAGTAACACAGTTAACAATAATAATGTCTTCAACTTTAAATCTGTAGAAATATGCAACATTAACAGTATTACTAAAAGTTTTAAATCAAATGCCAAAGGCATTGACGATGGAAGTCTTTTTATTATGTTAAAGGTTAGTTTATCAGTTACTCTACCATAAATCTATCACTCACATTAATAATTAATCATATTAATATATGCCTGGAAAAATAATACTTTCCCAAAGCTTGGAGCCAAGCTTTAGTTATACCAATTCCAAAGATGGTCAACCCTACAGAGATGACTGATCTAAGATCAATTAGTCTTTTACCAGTTTTGTCCAAGGTCTTGGAGAAAGTGGCACAGCTCTAGATTACTGAATATGTTGTTTTTCCTGTAAATCAATCAGGTTTTCGGAAATATTACAATACAACACCAGTTATGATTAATTTAACGGACAGCATTGCCAAAGCAATTGATAAAAAAAGGCTGTGGCATTGGTGTCAGTTGACTATTGCAAGGCCTTTGATTAAGATCAATCATGATTACCTTTGCTAAAACCTAAATTTTTTGGATTCCAGAACAGGCCAATCAAATTCTTTAAGAACTATTTGAACAATAGACAACAGTGTATGTTTGTGAATGAGGACAGGTCTAATGCATAAACTATAACCTCAGGAGTACCACAGGGGTCTGTAATTGGTCCGTTGCCTTTTTTAATATATACTACTGACTTACACCGTACTATTAGTCAAGGGTACTCTGAAATTCATTCATTTGCTGGCGACACTCAATTCATATCTACATACATTTTCTGCTGATGAAGTTATCTAAATAATGATTTGGAAGGTTTGGTTTAGTTCTCTGCAAGTCAAAACCTGACAATTAAATCTACGAAATCCAAAATTATACTTTTTTGCTCTGAAATGTTAGGCAATTGATCAGTTTTAAAAATAAACATAGGAACACAGACACTTCAATTTTAAGATTTGGTCAAAGTGTTAGCTGTTATCATTGATGAGACACTACAATTTACAAATCACTTAAAAAAGTGAGATTTATTTTTAATCTAAGAAAGTTTGTAACAGAAAGGTGCACTGTACTAAAATAGTTAAGAGGTTAGAATTAGTCAACGATCACTATTTGGCTTTTATCCATAGAATATTGATAACATGAAAGCCAAAGTACTTAAGGCAGAAACTTGTATATCTAAGACATGCCCACAATAGACAAACTAGAAATCATTTTACTTTGTTAATTTCTTATAATAGGACTTCTGCATTCAGAGATGTTTTTCATGTTTCCACTAACTTATACAATAACGTAAATGATCATAATAAAAGTTATTCTCTATGTAACTAGATTTAAAAAGTTTGTCAAAATATCTTACTTGTAAAATGCAACCAATATTTAGTTTTTCGAAATTTGTACATATAGTTGTAAGGTTGATATGCATTTATTTGTAACTATTTGTATTTAACATAATATTTTACCATCTGTAAAATTTGCCCGTAGGTTAAGTGTAAGAATAGTCATCTGGCTAAACTTCACCTACAAAGGCTATTAAATTAAGATATCTACCCTATTTGCTTATTGAACAGAAGTAGTATCAATAATAATATATTTCGCACCTACCTTGTTACATTCAAATGAATTCTAAATTGACATATCTCATCAATAAATATATGACATTGAAATTATGTCATTTAAATCTTTTTAAATGTACCTCGGCAGCCAGCTTATTTAGCAATTAAGAACTCGATTTCCTTCTCAGCTGAATGAGTTATTGTTAATATAAACTATATCTTTAGAATTGTATTTTGAATTATCAAATTATTATCAATTTGACTTGCTTTTTAAATCACACTATCTAGTACTTGAAATTGAACCTTCTAATTCAGTTATAGTGTATTAATATGTTTGGCTTGACATTACATTTAATAATCAAACTAAAGGTTGTCAAAATATTTAATTAAATTACTTGTTCCAAAAATGTGAGGTTAAACTTTCTTAAAGATAACTTTTTTTTTTTTTTTTTTTATTAACATCAATGAATATTTACAATCTATTATACAAAATAATATTCAGTAAATGGTTTGTTTTATGCATTAATAACATGTGAGAGAACACTCCAGTGAGAGCACTCTACCTTAATTGAATTTAACATATAAAGCTGTTATGGTTGTAACATTTTGAAGTTTGGTCTAGTTGAACCTGTTAGGTAGATCAAGTGGATCGAGTCTTTTGAGTCTTTTAACATATGGTCTGTCCAGTAGATTTGCTGCGAGTTCATTAGTGTGCGCACTGAGCTTATCACGATGCTTAACACTGTGGGTCACTATTTCATTTTTTATTGTTGGTATAGGGATATCCTGTTGTATGACCCAATTGGGTACATATCTTGGTGCGTTGATGATGTTCCTGATGACCTTGTTTTGGAATCTCTGGAGGATCTCAAGATTAGAATTGCTGGCTGATCCCCACAGCTGGATCCCATATGTCCACACCGGCTTTAGGATGGCCTTATACAGTAGTAGCTTGCTGTCTACAGAAAGTTGGGAAGTTCTACCAAGGAGCCAGTACATTTTTCGGTACTTTAGATCTAACTGTTTACGTTTTTTCCAGATATGTGTTCTCCAGGTTAATCGTTTATCGAGGTGCAAGCCCAGGTATTTAGCATTATCTGCCTGTGGTAGTTGTTTCGTGTTGAATGTGACAGGAGGGCAGGTTTCCTTGCGCAGTGTGAACGTCACATGCACAGATTTGTCTTCATTGACTCTAATTCTCCAGGTTTTCATCCAGGTTTCTATTTTGTTTAGGTTATTTTGAAGAAGTTGTGATGCAATACGCTGATCATTGTGGGAAGCAAGCACAGCGGTGTCATCCGCGAAGGTGGCTGTCATGGTTTGTCTGGTAGTTGGGATATCTGATGTATATATCAGGTAGAGTGTGGGACCTAGAACGCTGCCTTGTGGTACACCTGACTGGATGGGATACAGAGCTGACAGCTCTTCTTCAAGTTTCACTTGGAAAAATCGATTGCTTAGATAGGATTTAAGTATATTGAAGAAACTGAGTGGTAGGGTTCTTTTAATTTTGTATAGCAAGCCAGTTAGCCAGACTTTGTCGAAGGCCTGGCTAACATCGAGAAATGCTGCGGAGCAGTAGTTTTTTAAGTGTAGGTCGTGGTTTATTTTGGTTACTACTCTGTGTACTTGCTGTATTGTATTGTGTTGGTCTCTGAAACCAAACTGGTGTTTTGGTAGTAGGTTTTTTTCCTCAATGACTGGTTTTAATCTTTGCAGGATGAGCTTCTCAAAGACTTTGGAAAGTATCGGGAGGAGGCTGATAGGTCGGTAAGATGATATGACGTTAGGGTCTTTCCCTGGCTTTAAAATCATAATTATTTGGGCAATTTTCCATTGATCTGGGATGGTTTCCAGTTTCAAAATAGCATTAAATAAAAACAGTAAAGCTCTGAGACCGTTTTCAGGTAGTTCCTTTAGTGTTTTAGCTGTTATCAGATCATAACCAGGAGACTTATTTATTTTTAAATTATTTATTACGTTTTTTACTTCCTCCATTTTAATTTTTTTAAGTTTTTCTGAGGCTTGGTTTGGTGCTTCAATAAATTGCCGAATTTCTTCTTCCTCTTCGTTTGGGATGGTTGAGGGGTAAGGTTGGAAAACATTTTTCAGGTAATTCGCAAAAGTATTTACTTTTTCGGCTGAGTTCCTTGCCCAGGTACCGTTTGGCGTACGGATTGGCGGGATAGCTAGTTGGGGTCTTTTTAGCTTTGTTGTGGCCTTCCATAGTGAGTAGTTAGTATCAGCAGTAGGTGTTAGTTTTGACAAGTAGTCTTGAATTCCCTGGTTTTTCAGTCTATGTAGTAGTGATTTCAGTTCACGTGCTGCAGCGTTGAGCTTTGTTTTATCTCTAGGATGCCTAGTGCTTTGCCAAGTCCGTCTTAATTTTCTCTTCTCTGCAACTTTCTGTTTGACAAGTATGGGGACAGATTCTTGAATAATCGATTCTTGCGAGTCAGGTGTGGAATCCCATGACGATTGTTGTATTACGGTGTTAATGTGTTCAGTGGCTTCATATATATCTGCGATTGTTTGCAGTGGTATTTTTAAATTCACTCTCTCGTTCACAAGTTCTCTGAAATAATCCCAGTTTGTTTTCTTGTTGTGGAGTTTGGGAGGTTTTGGAAGTTTGACAATTTGGGTACAATATGTGATGAGCACCGGAGAATGGTCTGAGGACAGGTCTAAGCATGAGGCTGCTTTTAAGTAATTTTTAGATATACCTTTGATGACACAGAAATCTAATAAGTCTGGAGTTTTTTGGGGGTCTGATGGCCAGTATGTAGGTTCTCCAGTTGAGAGGTGTTGTAGGTTATTTTCTCCCATTGCGGAGAGTAAATTTCTGCCGCGGGTTAGAGTCACTCTAGATCCCCATTCCTGGTGCTTTGAATTAAAATCACCTCCTGCTATAAATCTGGGTCCAAGTGTGTTGAAGAAGGATTGAAATTGTTCTTTCTTAATAGAATGTTTGGGTGGGCAGTAAACCGCTGAAATGATGACCTCTTTGTTGTTTAGTACTACTGAAATGTTTGTGGCTTGAATTTGTTCTTTTTGATATTTTTGTACTTCGTAGTGTTTTATAGCTGATTTAATGATGATTGCAGTGCCAGCGTGTGCAGTGCCGTCTGGATGGTTCGTTGTATAGACAACATAATTGGGGATTTTAAAGTAATTTAGATTAGTGAAGCGTGATTCTGATATTAACATGATATCAATATTGTGTTGTTTTAAAAATGTTGTGACTTCTTGGCAATGCTGTGCCAAGCCATTGGCATTCCAGAGTGCCATCTTAAGAAATAGATCCATTAAGAGATTTTTGAAATGACGGTCGTGAGTAAATTTAGCATGGTATCCATCCTTTCCATGAGTTTCATCATCATTGTTTCTAGGTTGCTGTTAGTTTGATTACTGTTGGTGTTCTGATTTTGTTGGTAGTTATTAGCTTGTTGGTTTTGTTCTGTTACTTTTTGGGAGTAAGAAATTCCAGGTTGAACCATCTGTTTACTTCTTAGGGGTGGATACATTCGTTTTTGTATTTCCTTGGCTACTATGCAGCCCCTGTAGTTTGCCGGATGGTTTCCCTGGCAGTTAACACACTTGACATCGCTGCTTCTTTGTTTTCTTTCACAGTTCTTTGTTAAATGGTCCCCTGCACACTTAACGCATCTTGCAGTTCTGTGGCAGAAATTTCTTGTGTGGCCATATCTCTGACAGTTTAGGCACTGAAGCACTTCTCTTTTAACATGTGGCGGTTCGAATTTTATTTTTAAATTTAGAAGGTATTGTATGTCGTATATTTTTTTGTTATTTTCATTTTGCTGTAATTGGACGTAAAACATAGGCAATGGGGTTTTCTGGACTCTATGTCTGATGTTGCTTATACTGATTACAGTATGTCCTTGTTTAGTAATTTCCTCGGTGAGACTTTTTATATCAACTGTAGGGTGCATGTCCCGTAGAACTACCTTGAATGTCCTGTTTTGTTTTGGTTGAAATGAGTGAAATTCTGTGTTTTTTTCTTTTAAGATTTTGATAATGGTACCATAGAGTTTATCACAAGTTAGTTGGACTTTGGCTTGACTATTCCCCACAAGTTTAATAGTGTACTTGTCTTTAGCATGTTCGTTAAGCACATCTGTGAGGGGTTTCAAGTTATTTACCTGGTGTATGAAAATTGGAGGTGGCCTTACTACTTCGGTTGTTTCGTCATTTTCCTTGCTTTCCTCTTCTGAAAGTGGCTGAAATCTATTTGAGGTTGTTGGAGCACTTAACCAGTGGTCGTCCAGTTTTTTTTGTTTATTTGAATGTTGCTGTTCAGAGTTACGTTTTTGTTTTCTAGAATTTTGTGTCTGCCATTCCGATTCATTGTTTGTTTGCATTGGCGTTACTATTTCCTGCTGGCTTTGTGGTTGTATTAGGTAGGGATTATATTGGTTAGGTGGCGCCTGTATTTGCATAGGAGTCAAAAAGCTTGATTGTGGGGGCCATTGTGTAGGCGCTTGAGTTAAGTTTAATTGTGTTAGGGGTGAAATGTGGTTGCTTGTTGTTGGAAGACCCTGTGTTATATTGGTTTGTTGATAAACTGGTTGTCCACTTTTGTCAAATCCGAGAAAGTTCCCCGAGGGGAACATTTTATTTAGTAAGTTATCACTGGTTCAATTTGTTATGAAACAGTGTTAAGAGTCAATTCTAGTTATTCAAATTATAATAAATTGGAATTTTGTATTTGTTAATTTTAAGCTTTTAAACACTTATCACAGAACACTTGGCATATAGCCATGCACATGTCATGTTACACTTCTAAAGATAACTAGACCAAAAATAATACAATTTCTAAATATAAAATCCGAAAACGTCGAGTACTCAAATCAATTCAAATTTGGAAAACTTAATATTCTAAATGTTCTCTAAATCTAAAATACAATGTTTTATTCTAATTTTGCCGTACCAAACTGTTATTAAAATACACTAACCTTCTCAAAGATGAACTCGTACCTGAAGTGTGTTTCTATATCAGCTTCAAACTGATCACAGTCGTCAAGCATCTCCTTTAAGATGTCGAAGACCCATAAAAACTCGTTGTAGCTGTCGTGACCGTTTAATATTTTGCTAAACGGTAGTGCAGCATGCCACAAACACAAACACTCGCACTAACTGATGACTTAAACACCAATAACCACTTGAAATGGTTTCTATTAATCTCCAAATCGCTATGCGAATAATAATTGTGACTCCTTGGTCAGACTTTGATCGTGCAGAAGGCTATTCTTGCTAACACGTACCAAACTTCAATATTATTCTCACAATTAAAAGGATATTAGACCTTTAACGTGACTAATTAGACTGAAATTACTCAAAATATAGAAACTTTTTCAGTTGCAGTAAACAACCCTCTGGTTGCTAATATTTACTGCCACCAGCTCTTCACTTACACTTGTTATCCCATGATACCCTTTAGATATCTGGATATTAATTGAAAATAATTAAGCATTCTCACAGCATGCTACATTACAAGGCCCACTTTGTACTTGTATAGCTACCTAATGTTTTTTCAAATAAAATTGTTTATTATTATCTTATGATAGACATAAAGTGCATTCAAAATAATAATAATAACAAATAATACATTCAAAAGACTTACGAATTTTAAAATTACATGTATGGCAATATTGAGTATTCAAAATTGACACAAATTTGTGATATTGGTGGGCTGTTGAAACAACAGTAAACCTTATTCAGATCAAAAGTGTTATTATATAAACAAATACTCGTTACAACTTTAATTTGCCCCTCATTTCTCAAATTTTGAAGTTACCATAAACAGTTTCAACAAAATTCAAGTATTCCCCAAAAACCATTTCTTAATTGAATAACACGCTACAATTGTTTCCGCATTATCTACAATCTATAATAAATATAAAAAGATTAGGGGAGAAGGGGGCACATTTGAACTAGGGGGACATTTGAACAACTTCAAATTTCCCGCCAGATCAACTTCTGCAAGACTCAAACCGCATATACTAGATGCCGCCACATAGGCCCAGGTCTGACAGCTGTCGGTATCATTTTACCACCATTTGGAAAAGTGATGTTTAACAGAGTGGTTGTTTGAACGTAGTTTGTAATCACGTGAGATTTTCTTCGTAAGGAAATAGAGCGCTAGAAACGATTCTGGTAATTCTTCTGGTGTTTGTGCTGGTAAGTGTGCTTATTGTACAGTAATTTGTAGTATATAGCCTTCTTAACAAAATAACCTCAAAATGTTTATAAACCAAAATATGCAGCGATGTCTGCTGGGGCAGCTTTGAACATCAGCAAAGGGGCACATTTGAACACTGTTCAAATGTGCCCCTCGCGTGCCTCTTTATTCCCGGTGAAGCTTCATTGATATTGTTCTTATCGTCATAGATTCAAATATGGTTCGAACATACAAGAAAAAACGAACAAAACCAGATGTTATAGAGGACGATATGAAAGCGGCCATAGCACTCGTAAAATAACAAAAAATGCCAATCAGAAAAGCAGCTGCAATCTATGGTTTGATCCATACTTCGTTATATTATAGATTAAAGAATGATAAGGTAATTAGTGAGGGAAATAGCAACTATGGATCGAAGTATACAGCAAAGCAAGTTTTCACCGTTCAACAGGAAGCAATGCTAGAAAATTATATTTTGCAGTCTTCAAAAATGAATTATGGGCTGACTTATGTCGAAATAAGAAAGTTGGCAGTGAGCTACGCAAAATCACTTGGGTGTGAATATCCAAGTAATTGGGATAAAGCAAACATGGCTGGAGTTGATTGGTTACAAGTATATATGAAGCGGCATACTCAACTATCTTTACGTAAACCCGAAAATACTAGTTTGTCCCGAGCCACCAGCTTTAATAAAACCAATGTGACTGAATTTCAAGACAACTATGAGAGAGCTTTACAGTCGTATCCATTTACTGCCGAGAGAATATATAACCTAGACGAAACTGGAATTACCACTGTCGTTCAAGCTCCCAACGTAGTTGCGAAAAAAGGAACAAAACAAGTGGGGCAGGTGGTGTCTGCTGAAAGAGGACAGTTAGTTACGATGTGTGGAAATTCAGTTCCACCAGTTTTTGTCTTATTCTCCTTAGCATAGAATTTCGGCTTAGACCGCGTAGTATTTGTATATGAACACCCAGCAGTTTCTGGCTTAATGTGCCTTGCACCTTGTGAAGTCGAGCAAAAACCCGCTCGATGGCCATGCTCTTTGGTGGCTTGTGTTGTTTGAGTATCTTGAGAACGAGGATACTTAGGCAGATTTGGTCGTTTTGCTGTTTGTGCATCCATATTCACTAACGTTTCGCAAGACCTTGCAGCTTGCATCATCAGAGTGAAAGTATCCTCGTTCTCAAGATACTCAAACAACACGAGCCACCAGAGAGCATGGCCATCGAGCGGGTTTTTGCTCGACATCACAAGGTGCAAGGCACATTAAGCCAGAAAATGCTGGGTGTTCATATACAAATACTACGCGGTCTAAACCGAAATTCTATGCTAAGGAGAATAATTCGAGTAACCGCGAAAGCCTCAAACAATACAGTTTTTGTCTTCCCAAGGGCTAGGTTCCATAATAGCATGTTGAATGGAGCACCTCCTGGAAGCTTGGGACTGACCAATAGCCCAATAAGTGGATGGATGACAGGGCCGTTGTTTATAAAGGTACTGGAACATATCCAGAGACATACAAAATGTAACAAAGATGATCCAATTCTTATACTTATAGACAATCACGAAAGTCATTGTACATTAGAAGCTGTTATTTACGCCAAAGAACATGGAATGACTTTGGTCACATTTCCACCTCACTGTACACATCGATTGCAGCCACTTGATGTTGCAGTGATGGGACCGTTCAAAGGGAAACTATCTGTGGCTCAAAACGACTGGCTAACCAGCAATCCAGGAAAGACATTGACCATCCATGACCTAGCAGGTCTTGCCAATGTTGCTTTCAGCAACGCATTTTCCATTAAAAATATCATATCTGGCTTTTCTAAACCAGGAATTTGGCCATTTTCCAGAAATGCGTTCACAGATGACGATTTCGAAGCTGCATTTGTGACGGACCGTGACCACGTCGAACCAATTGCTATTGCTACTCCATCAACGTCGCAACAGACTACTTCATCAACATCGCAACAGGTTACTCCATCAACATCGCAACACACTACTCTATTAACAGCGGGAGATGTCACTCCACTAACTCCAAAAGTAGGTAACATTTTGACACCAGAAATGGTGAGACCATTCCCCAAGGCTGGACCAAGATTGTTAACTGCAAGGAGGAAGAAAAAAAAGTCAAGGATTCTAACGGAAACCCCAGAGAAGCACAGGATTGAAGAGGAAACACTGAAACGTCTAGCCAAGAAAAGAAAAGTGCCTCTGAACTGGGAGGGTGGCAAACAACAGAAGAGGTCTAAAGTTTGTTTGAATAAGAAGCAAAATAATAATGAAACAGAAATGAGCGATAGTAGCATTGATGATGAATATTCAATCCATGATGACTCAGATACCTTAGAATTCGACGAAATTTACTATGAAGCAGAACAAAATCCTGTAAATTTAGTTGAAGGGGACTACGTTAAAGTAAAGTTTGAAACAAAGAAAACAGTTAGACATTTCGTTGCTCAAATTAATAAAAAAATCACTGCGAATGAGAACGAATATTCAGTTAAATATTTGAAACGCAGAATGATAAAAAATGAAGATTTGTTCAAATTTTTTATGCCGGATGTGCCTGAAACCAGTGATATTAGTGGTGATGACATAATTTTGAAGCTCCCTGATCCAGCAACATCAGGAGGCACCTCAAGAACCATGGCCGTCTTATCATTCAACGTTGACTTCAGTGGATTGAACATTTATTAATTTTTCTGTATAATCTTTTATTATTTAAAATGTTTAATACATTTATTATGACGATTATTTGTTGTTGTTTAATGAATAATATTTCAATTCAATCTATTATCAATGTTACTGTAAAAAAACTATGTTTTTTATTGCTTGTTTAAAGGTGCCCCTGACTTGTTCAAACCTACCCCCGATATGGGGCACATTTATACAATTACAAGAATTTATCTTTTTGTTTATATATTTTTTTAATATTCAAATATAGAACTTATATTTATACCGAAGTTTTCTGGAATGTGTTTCTCGTGATTACGATTGTGTACACCTTTATAGCATAAAAAGTTTTCAAAAAATATATTATTTCCTGAAAAGTGTTCAAAGGTGCCCCCTTCTCCCCTACTACCAGACCCAAAGGATCTGAGTACGTAATTACAAGAAACTCCATTCTAAAAAATGTTCAATAAGTTTAAAATTTACATAATTAAACAATTAAATAGTGTTATTCAATTAATAAATGAATTTTTTAGTGAAGCTGATTAAATAACCTTTATCTGAATATTTTTTTGAAGCCCAGGTAACCCAAAACACAAGATAAACCTACTATTTAAACGGTTTATTGTTATAAATTGTAAATGTTTACTTTTACTAAAAATCAAACACCCTAAGCAGCGAGAAATAAATATTACCAAAGGAGAAAATATGAGTGCATGAATATGTGCAATGTTGAATCAATAAGTAATCAAATCAGCAATAAGTATCCAAGGGTTAAAAAAGCAGGTTTATTATCACTCGTAATATTCTTAATGCACTGAATATTGCTGAAGAATTTTCTGATCTCACGTATGCTCTTGCAAATATCTGGGTATATTCAGTGCTGGTGAGATATTCAGTAAAAATATTGCCCTACATACTATTCCTCAAGAGCTGAAGATTCTGTAACATGCAACGGTCACGAATTAAAGCTGAAATTTTTCACTGTTGCAAAATTATCACCTGAATTCAATTATGTCTATAAAAACTAAGATAAATAATCTCACACTATTAGTTGTTTGAAGATGTAGGGTAATAAAGTAATTAACTAGAATTACAATTAACCGGATTATGACCAACAATGAAAAATACAAGATTGATATAAAAGTTAATGCACACATTTCTGATATATTTGTAAGTAAATAAAGTGTTTTAGAACCGCTAACAATCTTTTCCCATATTCATATTCCATTATTTATATGCTTACCTACTTAACACCTGTAACCAAAATTTGCAGAATTAGACAAGATATCTCGTTACTGTTGTGTCAGATGCTACACTTGGGAGTTTCTCTGTGGTTCTGAAAGAAGATGATATTCATATATTACAAATGCATACTGAAACGTAGACATTTACAAATACTGTTAACGGTAGCTACATACAGTGCGTAAATTAAGTATGGAAACGGTAGTATTATTTGAATACGGCCATAGATAGAACTCTGAAATTTGGTATAGAAGTAAAACATACGGTTTTCTGCTAATATTCGTGGTTCCAATTTTTTTATCGATCGTTACGACTCCAGCACGGCCAACTTGATTATTTTTTTAAATTGAAATGGGGGTCAAAAGTACCATCATTAGAAAGCTGTTTTTGTGTAGAATCCAACGATGTAGAACTTGATATGGCAGATTTGAAAAATAACTTCACTATACCAAATGAAAGGTTGTAGATAAAAATTTATTAGATAACTGAAACTGATAGTAAGCGCTGAAAACAAAACAATGCCACTGTTGTCTAACAAATACTGAACGTCAAAAATTATAAGTGTTGTTTGAATTTGCGTAGTTAGTGAGAAAGTACCATGGAAAATGTTACAGAAAAGGAGAGAATAGAGATTCTCGTGATGATAGGGTATGGTGATAGAAGACGTAGTTATGCAGAAGTATGTAAATTCTTATACAATGGTTAAATGGGTATTCTTCATAAATGTACTGTTTAAAATTGAAAAACAAAACAAAGCATTCACCGCTAACTAAATTTTTAGCATATCTAGCAAGCCGTTGAAAGTAATATTCTCAAAGTTTAATTTGGTTCAGTGAAGTTATTTTTCAAAACTGCCATATCAAGTGCTACATCGTTGGATTCTACACAAAAACGGCTTTCTAATGATGGTACTTTCGAACCCCATTTCAATTTAAAAAAATAATCAAGTTGGCCGTGCTGGGGTCATAACGATTGATAAAAAAATTGGAACCACGAATATTAGCAGAAAACCGTGTTTTACTTCTATACCAAATTTCAGAGTTCTATCTATGGCCGTATTCAGATAATACCACCGTTTCCATTCTTAATTTACGCACTGTATACATACCGAACACAGTCGTACATTTGGTACATACACCTCGAGGTTTGAGAATTATACCAAATCTTCCAGATGCATCTAATGCGCCTGATTAATAAGTTTGTGACACACAAATCACACTAGTACACGAGGCACGCACCTTCAGAAATTATTTACTCAAATTTCTGAACTATTGTGAAATTATAAAGATCGCTAAACAACATCGCCATATTAATTCACTCATAATACACTCGTTGCATTATTGATCTACGCAGGTGCAAAGAACCTACTATATAAAAGTAACAAGAAATAGAAGAAAAAGAAAAGCCTGAAACATGCATGACCATAAATAACATCTTTTTAAATACATAGATTACTATATTATTTCAATTAATTAATCAATCATTAGATTTTTCTTTGAATCGATCAAAATACTTTAAAAAATTCAAGGCTGCTGAAACTGTTCATGAATTCTTAACTTTGTACATTATTAAAGAAGGTAAAATAAATAACGCATATTCTTAATTTTGAAAATAAATGTCTATATACCAAAAATGCAACACGTAGAGTGCTTCACTTACACACAATAAATCACTAATTATTTATATACAGGGTAATTTATAAGTATGGTCAAAACTTTAAATGGGTGTCTACTGACATCAGTCGAAGTACATTGCACTCAAAATCAATCGCTTATGGAAAAAATATATTCAGATTAGGGGCTGGTACTAACTTTTAACCACTGGCTGACATTAAAACCTTTACTACTACTTATTCTCCGAATTGTGATAGTAAAATCTGCAACCCAAGTTACAAATATCAGCTGGGATTAGATTGCTAATTTGACTAGATAGAAAATTTGGATCAGAGAGACATAGCCTTTCTGCTGTCTTTATGGATGTCATAATCAACGTATGGTCGTTTTGGAACTAGGCGAGACAGTAGATTTATATTGGCAGCACTTATTTGTTGGCACCACATTAGTTTGTAATTTTAAAAATGTTCAAAGTTTTCATCTTGCATGGAGGGACATAAAAAACATTGATAATTTCTGATAACGACTTATGTCAGTCAAAATAAAGCTTAATTTAAGTCCAAGTGATTTCCGATTAATAAGTAATATCACGAATGCCGATGCAGTAAAAAAAGCCGCTAGGAGCTGCTTTGAAAAATTTAAAAAAGTGTGCAAAAGCACAAGTAATTTCGAAATAATTTAAAAAGTTGTAAAAAAACTGTATGCAATTGGGCTTATAATACACTGTACTATTGTTAGTAAAGGAAAGTAAAGTTTGGGCACTTTATTCGACGACTGCCTTACTTTCCCTACTTCCACAACTGTGGTTTGGGTATCCAATTTTTAAAGCGACTGGGTGGGCCGCCGGTCAGTTGCCACATGTGGGGAGTTGGGATTAAGCCCCGTACCGTGGCATCGCATATGAACAGCGAAATTTTTCAAAAGTGGATAGAAAATCAGTTGGTGACTGCTCTAACTAGCATTGAGGGTAAATGTGTTATCATTGTGGATAATGCTCCTTATCACTCAGTGTTGTTAGAGAAGAAACCAGCTACTAATTCAAATAAAAAATCCAGACCTGACTGTATAAAAACAAAATTAATTTTGATGAAAACGATGAAAAACAACTTTGGAGTTTAGTTAAAACCAACCTAAATAATTTCGACAAAAATGTAAAATTGACGAGTTTCTAAAGCGAAACAACATCAATGTTCTAAGACTTCCTCTCAATCAGTGTGTTTACAACCCCATCGAACTTATATGGGCTTTCTGTAAAAAGCGATATAATTTAATAATGTTAGCTCCAAATTCCAAAGAAAAAATCAGAAACGTTTGTGAGGAAGTTTTGAACAAATGCGATGCTGCTAAGTGGAGAAACTGCATTGAGCACTGTGAATCTCTCATCAGGAGTGGCTGGGCAAAATATATGAGAGAACATTGTGTGGTTGACGTTCCTTCTGTGGTAATTTCATTAACAGAGTCGTCCGATTTTGATGAAGATTCGGGTTTGGAATTATCAACTTTAATAAACAGACCTAACAGAAGATCCAACAGCAGAAACACAAGACAATGTTGAAAAATGTGCAAATTCTCAGTTTGTCAATAATGTTCCATTAATTGATTAAGTTCTTCCTGGTATAATATTGTTGTTTTGTAAACATTTGTCACAAAGCCTTTTTGTTATTCTGAAATGTAAATGTGTTAACACTGCGTACGATTTAGTTTGACATAATATGTGTAACTGTCACTTACGTAGTTCTAATTACAATACTATATAATAGTAAATTATGCAATGAGGGAGAGAAATTGCACTGACGCAAAATAGGATTCTCTCCGAGTTGCATATACTATTTTTGTCATGTTGCAGGAAGATGTTTTTTTAATCGTCATTTATTGACATTTTAGTTACAATTATTTTAAAATTAGTAGCCTATGGTAAATTTTAAAGTTGGTGGCACTGTAAGTCATTATGACAAGAGCTCACAATTATGTCAAATTCCAGGTTATCAGGTTAGGTTTTGCGTCAGTTCTGACACACACTAATGAAAAACCTAACCTGCTAACCTCGAATTTGACGTAATTGTGAGCTCTTGTTGCTCAGTCATAATGAAAACTCCCTAGGGAAATTTCTCTCCTCTAGGGAGTAATTCATTATTTCTCTCACGATTGTGGTATCGTAGAAACCATGTTTTGCTCCCAGACGCGAAAAAAATAATATGACACAAATTTCAACAAAATACTGTTTTTACTTCCTTGTGACATAACCTACAATTATTTAATAATGATTCGGTTACTCTATGGCATTTAAAACTGGCATTAAATTTATAACTAGATTACAGTACCCAAGCATAAGAAATTATCCTATATTCTAATAGTATATTATATACCAAGGGACAAAAGTGCATCATTTGATCCCGCGAATGAAGTTTATTGGCCGAGACGAAGTCGAAGGAAATAATCACTCAAGGGATCAAATAAAAGCACTTTGGTCCCCAGGTATATACGCAATTTTTTGCACTCCAGGATCACAAATCATGAAATAAATCTGATTTTGCTGATTTTAAAATTTGAACGTTCGATTCGGAAAATGGATGGATTAGGAAATGTAAATGAATAACTAAGGTAATGTTGTAAATAATGTCATTTTTAAGAACCAAAGTTCCACTTTTGATCCCTGACGGATTAAATAAAAATACAATCCCTCAGGGATTAAAAGTGGCACTTTGGTCCCCCAAAATGACGCCTAAAGAAAGTCGCTTAGTCCAGGGAGTGCAAAAAATCTAATATCTCGCCTAGTTTCAAAAAGACTATATCATGTTTTTAATATGACAGAATAATTTTACAAGTTCAAGCTTTACAAAAACAGTTGTCAAATTTGACAAAAAAATATTACCTCTCTATTATAAATACATCGTATGATCTAAATTTTAATAAAATCATATCAATAATCTGCTACTGCTGATACTTGTAATTTGAGTTGCAAATTTTACCGCTACAATTCAGTGAATGAAGTATAGGTAAATCAAATCGGAACACATTAACCGCTTTACAAATGTGATTCAAATACACAAACACCCGTTTTCGCTTCTGTATTTTATACTAATTCGGCCTTATCGCAAATACTTGTGCGAACTTATGTTTATAGAAATTTAGTATACAGGGACTGTCAACAACAGCAATTAAATGTTTTAATTTTTCTGGGATTATTATTAATTTGTGACATACAGTTTACGATGCAAAGTTGTTCTGTTTGACGTCCTCTAACTATCTTGTCTACAAGCAGAAGTTTTACTTTACATAAACCGGGTGATCATAAATGGTTGTGATTTTTTTCTTAGGTTGGCACCGTTTATGTTGGTGGCACTGTAAGTCTATGTCAAATTCGAGGTTAGCAGGTTAGGTTTTGCCATATATTTAATAGTACAATATTATATTGCTAACGCGTGTAAGTGGAGAGGTCACACGTAAGTGAGACAAACAACCAACTCTTCTACACACTTGGTGAGCTGTGCGCAAGCGTCGTCCGCGCGGTGGGGAAGTGGTCAAGTTTAAAATTCGCTTCTAAAGGCGGAGTTCTAATTCTCAGGCATGCGCACGAGACGCGTAGTGTTCAGAGTGAGACTATGTCGGCGCCGTAATGATTTCGCCCGTTCCTAGACCGTACTAACAATATAGAAGTAAAAATATATGAGTTTTGCGTCAGTTTTGACACAGATTGACGCAAAACCTAACCTGCTAACCTCGAATTTTACATAGACTTACAGTCCCACCAACATAAACAGTGAGAACCCAGGAAAAAAATCACAACCATTTATGGTCACCCGGTACTTCGTTCACTGAATAGAGATAGTAAAATCGGCAACGTAAGTTACAGATATCAGCTGTAATTAGATTACTAACATGATTTGACAGAAAATCTGGATGAGAGAGAGATAAAAGGCTGTTTTGCTGTCTTTATGTATGTCATAAGAAATAAGAGGCGCATTTTGTTACGTTTTTAGGGAGCGAATTTATTCTCAAATCAGAATAAACAGAGTTCTTTGAGCTAGACATGGCACAATTTTAGAATTTCAAGCTTTCAAATTTGAGAAAAAAATATGCCGTGTCTATTCTACCATACTGAAAGAATCTTTTTTCAACATGATTTGGAGCAGGCTGTGAAATATTTTTTACAGTGTATGTACTAACCCAACCATTAAAATTAGTGATGGCCCTATCCGGAATGAATAATCGGAAAGTTTCCGATTGTTCAAAAAATCGGAAGGTTCCGATTATTTCGGAACGTTTCGGAACTTTTCGGAATTCGATTATTTTACTGTTCGGTGCACAAAATTCGGAACTTTCGGAATTCGATTATTTTACTATTCGTATACAAAATGAGAAAACGAAATGCCAATTTGAACTGAACGGAATACGAAATATTGTGTTGACTCACTTGACTGCTATATGCTGGCACTAATGACAGTGGTATTTCGTAGATTAATTATTAGATAGTACACCTTACAGACTTCAAATTCATGTATTGTTTTATACTATCTATTATGTACTTTATGTGCCATTAAACTTTAAAATATCACTACCATTTTCCGAAAGTCTATTAAAGTAACTACTGTAATACTTAAAAAAAAAATTTTTTTCTATAGCACATGTTAAAGTGTGCTTTTATCAACTCAAAACAAAAGGTCAAGTTTTACTTTAACAGCAAGGGTAGATAAAGTAGCACTTTAACATCAAGGATAGATAAAGTAATTTAATTTTCTAACTTTTGTTTAAATTAAATATGACAGCTTTGCATTATTGTAGCAACCCAGTTTAGGTATTGACATTTCGAAATGTCATGGACTGTCCTTATTTTCTTTTGAAATTGTTAAAGTTCTTGCTATAGAAAAAAATATTGTATTATACACGACGATAAAGTTATTTCTATCCACTCTTGAATCATTAACGTCTCGACGTTAAACGATTCACTCGTGGATAAAATTTAACTTTATCGTCTTGTATAATAAATTACTAATTTCCTCACATCCCACTGTGCGACTCAAACTCATAAATTGTTGTACTGGCCGTCTTAGAAACCCAAACAATAGATGCCAACGCAGATAAGGGCTTACGGCGAGCGCTCGCATTGCAAATTTGGACGCACTTCATCTTCCTTCCGCTTGTTGTTGTTTCGCTCGTTTTCCCTTGCTTGCATTTACGGAATGTAAAATAATCGGATGATATTCCGATTTTATAAACATTCCGAAATGGAACATTCCGATTATTGAAATCATCCGATTATGCCCATCACTAATTAAAATATGACTAATCCACTTTGACAGATGTTTGAAAACTGCAAAAGTTATTACAAGATTTTGTGAAATATACCTTAAAAATGTAAAAACGCTAGAAAAATAAACTAAGCGTTAGCTTTTTTTGGCATTTCAAAGGTATATTTTTTAAAATCTTCTAATAACTTGTGCAGTGTTCACAGGGCCGGCGCTAGACTTTTTGCCGCTACAGGCAAGATGTTTTTGCAGCCCTAGTGATAAAAGAAAAAAAAATGGATTTTTTTGTATGTAGTACTATAAAAAATAAATAATACGAGTACAATAAGTACAAAGAATTATTAATTATTTGTTTGTAAATATAGTATTGAAAAAAGTCACATTAGTAATAAAAATTACCACTGTTTAGGAACCAAACATAAATTTTAATCCTTTTAATTTAATTAGGCGAATATTTCACAAACACATATCGCATACGGAAAATGCTTAACAAAGCGTCAGTAGTAATGTAATCAGTGCTCGAATGACCGGTGAATAGCCTGCAATTCTGCACTTTGCAAGTTTGTTTGTTATGAAATTGAATACGCAAGTGCATATGCGAGCTGAAACTAGGGCAAATATTAAACTTTGTAAGCTAAGTCAGTATTTTTATATGTATAAATAGAAAAATATTCTAGTCAATAAATATACAGTTTGAAGTCTCGTTTCACTGTGTCACGCTGACCAACGGCCCCAGGTCTTTTTTGGTACATCATCTCGTGTGAGACCGCACGAGACCGTTGGTTTGCACCCCTTTTTAATTCCTGCACCCCTAAGATATTCCTGCAACTGTCCAAATTAAATTCATACAGTCCATTACAAGCTCCACCCTGAACATTTTGGTCCTTCAAGCCATTAAAACGTTCCTGCCCCTAGTATTTGATATTTCGAGCCTTTCAACGTTCCTGCCCCTAGTATTTGGTCCAGTGATCCCTTAAAACGTACCAGCCCTCATCGAACAAGACCGTTACGATGGCGCAGCGACGGGAGATTTTCACAACCCAAGAAGATTTAGCAGAATCCATTCGCAGGCAGATTATCAACGTGAGGAAGGATGGCCCATCAAGAAAAAATGCAGCATATATCACCGCTCGCAGATCCACCCTAAAACAACTTTGGGAAGAATTTGAGGCCAACCATTCAGACCTGGCGAAGGAAGTCGAGGAAGAACACCCTTATTTTAAAAACAATTTTTTTCAGCAAACCAAAGACGTTTACAATGAAGGGGTTGCCCTGCTCGACAAGTGCGAAGAAAATCTAGCCACACTAGGTGAAAGTTCACAGCAGCCAGCTGGACCAAAAGAAGATACGACCGCACGTGCTGACAAGGAGGGACAGTTTCGAATAAGAAGGCTACAGATCAAGGTGAATTCACTCCAAAGCGACATTCAGGAAGTCTGGAATAGGTTGAATGAGGAATGCAGTAAAAGGTATTGTGAATACAACATTAAGAATTTTAAGGATGATTGGGATGACATCAGAGCTCTAAACGAGGAGATACTATCCCACGGTAGCTACGACGACAAGGAGTTCCACGAGACCAAGAAGATGGTCAACGAAATAATTATGCTCCTGTTCCAGCACATCCAGGATGAAGATGTTCAAAGTGTCAAGGAAAACAGCCATGCGCATATAGTGTTACCTGCTCTCAAAATTCCAGTTTTTGAAGGGACCTACGAAGCATGGCCTAGCTTTCATGATATTTTCCGAAGAATTGTTCATGAAAATTCACGACTAAGTAAGGCGGAAAAAATGCATTACTTAAAGTCACAGTTACGAGGGGAAGCCAGCAAGTTAGTGCAACACCTGGAGGAAACTGAAGCCAATTACGAGTCTGCATGGTTCATTATAAGGAACAGATACGACAACACCAGGCTGCTACTCGCGAAGTATATGGATGACATATTCAACCAGGCAACCCTGTCGAACGAATCTGCAGAGGGGATCAAGAAACTCCATGACACGACTGCAGAATGCCTAAGAACAATTGAGAACTTAGGATTTGAAACGGCTACATGGGGGCCTATCATGTGTCATATAGTGACACGGAAGTTGGACAAGGAAACCAACAGACTGTATGAGCAGTCACTAACGGCACCAAGAGAAGTGCAAAAATTCGAGCAGCTACTGAATTTCTTAGAAATAAGATTTCAGTCGCTGGAAGCTGCACAAAGACGGAACAAACTCGAACCCAGAAAACAAGGAATTGGGAAACCATGGGAAAGTCACCAGGATCGGTGCGCAGTGAAGACGTACCACACTGCTGACATATCGTGCTTCCACTGCGGAGGATCACACAGCATTAAATCCTGCCCAAAATTCAGCAATCTAAATATATCCGAACGTTGGGACTTCATAAAGAATAAAATATTATGTTCAAACTGCTTCAAGCCTACAGGAAAATATAACTCCAGACACTTTTGCCCAGGGAAATGCAAGGTATGTAATAAAAGACATCATTGGCTTTTGCACGAAGATTTTAGAAAACAACAGCCTCCCAAGACCACAACGGCAATTTCCAGTACGACAGCAACCAATAAGAACGAAAACATTGTTGCAAGCCTAGTAGGAAGACAGCATGCAACGTTTTGCGTGCAACTGCCCTAATTAAGGTCCAGTTATCCTATAACCACAGGGGTTGTTTTTGCTTCCCCCCGGTTACCAGTTTACGTGCTGCCACGGTTTTGGTGATATAGGGGTTGGATTACACCCGTATGTCACTAAATGCACCGATAGAGGATTGTAATTCCTCTGCTGTCCCCTTGTTTACACCTTAAGGGGGTAAGAGCTAAATTTTGAGTAAATAAAACACCCACAAAAGAATAATTAAACTTATATTGAAAGAAACTATTAAATCTGCATGATTACAATGATTATTCGTTCGAACGGCTCTATGCTTAAGTTGCTATAGTTTCGCCTTTAGAATTGAACGGAGTTACGCTTAAAGTTTATGACATTAATTTGGTTGGGAAGGAAAGAATAAATCTAGCGATGCCCTTCTTTTTGGGTTAATAAATAACCAGGATTAAGTCTGACCTTTTTCCGGCGCTGGCTGCTTCCCCTCGATTTGATTAATATTTAGTTTAAACGGAGCGACCGAATGTTTAGTTAATATTTTTGATTGAGTTCGACTGGAATTGATTGGAGTCCTACGGTTCCCTTTTTAGCACCTGGATTTCCTTAAGGTTGGGCACTACACACTTAGTTTTAGATCGAAAGATGTAATTTGGATTTAGTTAAATTTTACACCGAAAAATGTTATCGACGGATTAATTTATTACTCGAAACCGGGACGCGAACTGGCCTCGCGGTCTGCGTTCCTTCCCAGGTAATTTTCTCTCGTGGAGGGCCGTCTATTTCTCGGACTTCCCCGTTTTGTCCACTTGCATTTTGACTTGTACTTTGTGCACTCTGAGAATTGCGAATTTGACATATCCCACACGGGTTTGCGCTATGTGTCCACTCGGCATTCTCTGTTCTCAGAAATCTTTTACTTTGTGAGCACCGGATGTAATTGAATCGCTTTTCCTGACCACAACAAATGTAGCTTTCCGTTCTTGGTAAATGCACTTTCGCGTTCGCTATATTTGAAATTACGCAGGGCCGGCTTTGACTTATTCTTTTCTTCTAACAACTTAAATTTTATAAGTCTTATAATTACAAACGCAATTTGTTGCGGGTTGTTACACTACTCCCCGCTTTTTAAAAGTAGGCATGTCCTTATGGACATGTCTGCTTTTCTTAACAAAACCCTTGACTTGTAAGTGAATTAGCTATTACTTCTGATTATATTGACTCATTTACCTTGCTTTATTTCCCTAAGTGTCTTTATGCCTCATACCGTGTTTTGCGCTCACTTGTATTTATTGCTCTGCTCTGTGACGCAGTTGACTTCGCACTACACTCATTTTTATTGCGATATGTCCACTAATTTTGTTTTAATACTCTGCTTTTGAAACACTCCCGCACTTCGCGTTTCACAGTTATGTTGACGTGGGGTGTCATCCTTCGGCTGTAGGCTGCTGATTTTCGGCTCGGTCTTCTTTCTTCTGATAATTTTTTTTTTTACTTCCTACTCTGCATTATCCTATTTTTCTATCCTTTTCATTCGTGTTGTCGCCTTTATAAATTTGTATTTTATTATTTGCACCTTTTCTTTTTATTTATTTCGGGCTTCATTATTACTATTTATTATTTATTTGTATTAACTATTTATTTATTAATATTATATTATTATTCGTATATCTTCGTCTTCATATTTATTTATTACTGTGTTTGGAATTTATTTCCAATGGTAAAGGAAAAGGAAGGTGCAGCAGAGGCTATTGCTGCAGGATTGGCGGCCTCCAAGTCAGGATAATTCCGGGTTGGAGTGGAGTGAAACCAAGGTTGATGTTCCTCTCGTTTGAGGTCTTTTCTTCTTCCTTCTCTGTGGGCGACTGCCTCGCAGTAACGTGGAGCAAATTTTCCACCAAGTCGATAAGTTTAATAACCGATGCCTTAGCACAGCGTTTCCTATAAGGGACCTTAGAGTCCGTAGAAACGCGCATTAGCTAGGGAGAGTCCCTAGATGGCGTGGTGAGAGGGGCCGAGGCTCTCAACCACTGTATGATTTAATTATATAATTTAAAAATTGTAATTTTATTGTATTTATTGTATTTATTGTATTAAATATATTATTAATATCATTTTCGTCGGAGAGAGGGGCGCAGTCTCCCTACCGCCGAAATGATTTAAATGTATGCTTTGATTTAAGTATTAAAATTTAATTTGACGTTTTGTTGACGTCTTCGTCGGTGAGAGGGGCTCAGTCTCCCAACCGCCGAAATGATTCAATTTGTTTCTGTTTGATAATGGACCAGATCCCGGCATGCAGGAATACCCTGGTACCTTAGACACCGACTGCTTTGGTCATATGGCCGAAGTCCTATGTTGAAGAATGTATTTAATTAATATTTAAAATAATTTTTGACGTTTTATTACGTCTTCGTCGGTGAGAGGGGCTCAGTCTCTCAACCGCCG
The DNA here is from genome assembly GCA_940337035.1 of Agriotes lineatus. Classification (NCBI taxonomy): domain Eukaryota; kingdom Metazoa; phylum Arthropoda; class Insecta; order Coleoptera; family Elateridae; genus Agriotes; species Agriotes lineatus. The sequence goes on from CALNHX010000856.1 coordinate 155,276, forward strand.
ATGAGATTAAAGATTAATTATGAGAATTATGTTATTTAAAAAAAAATTGTATTTGACGTGTTACGTCTTCGTCGGTGAGAGGGGCTCAGTCTCTCAACCGCCGATGAGATTAAAAATTAATTATGATTATTATTATGTAATGAAAAATGTTAATGGAAGGGAAAGGTGGCGAGAGGGGCCTAGCCTCCCAGCCACCCGTCCGTGGTAGCATCGAACATGCCTATTTAAATTTTATGTTGGGAGGGGGGTATAATTAGAATAACCAAATTAAAATGCGGCAGACCCGCAACTATCATAGTTACTACGGACATAGTGCAAAAACGATGAGTGCGCTGCCCCAAAACAATTTGCTAAATTATAGAGGTGTGCACCATAAGGGTACTACCTGGGAGGATATGTGGCGAGAGGGGCCCAGCCTCTCAGCCACTTTTCCCGAATAAATCCACGGATTTCAGGACTGCAATCCCGTGTCCACGGGAGAACGCAGGACGTTGATGTTCTCAGCAACATTCCCTGAGGAAATACAACGGTTGGCAGCCAAATTCTTCGACTTTCCTGTTGAAGGTTGAAAATGAAGATGTGCAATTCAAGCAGAGCCAGCTGCAAAAGATAAAAACCGCCGTTTTGTCGCCTCTTACGACAAGCCCGTAGGCTGTGAAGATATTCTTACCCCGTCTCCACACAGGGAATTGAATGATTATTTATTAATGAAAAATGATGAACTTGCAATGAAAAATGATGAATCTGCAAGAAAGATGATGTCTTTTAGTCGCCTTTTACGACACGCCAGACCCCTAAGCGTTGGGAATATTCTAACCCCGTGCCCACACAGGGAATTGAACTGGGAGTTTCTTGACACCATCGAAAAGGTGACGCAGGCGAAGCAATTCTTCGTGACTGGGGCTTGAAGATAGAAAACGACTTCCAGAGCACTAGCATTCACGGTGATCGTATTCAGCGTGAGAAAAAGGGGAATTGATCCGTATCATGGACCATTGATCGTCAAAAGCACGATCTCAACTGGAAAAATTAAGGCTGAAAGCAGTGTTGCCTTCGAATTACTTCATAAGCTTATTTCTGATAGCTGATAGCACGTGATCGAATTCGAACGGATCAATCGTAAGCGGAATCTTTAAGTCCGTCGGACTGTGTTGGGGGAATATTGATGAATATGTACACCGCATCGGACGTACAGGTCGTTTGGGGTATTGGAGCCCCTAAAGTTTCTAGAGCCTTCGATTGTTGTACTTAACTATAATTTAATAATATATCTTTAGATATTTATATATCTGGTTAATTTATATGTATATATGTATATATATATATTTTTTTTTCTAATGTTTCTCCATTTGACCTAATTATTATTGCTTATTTATTTTGCCCTACTTTTTGGTGCTGTGTTAGGCTGATTCCACTGTATACATTTTAATATTTGGATATGCAGAGTTTATTGACGAAGTTGATTGAGCCAGTTGTGTCGATGGGAGTATGTTTGTAGCCTGTGGTTCTTCTGGTGCTGATGGTTTTTCTTCCTTCTTCTTGCTGCGTTGTCCCTCGATGTCCTGATCTTCTGTGTTGTTTTGTTTTTTCAAGTTGTGGTTATGTACCAACCATACTGTTAGTGTGTTCCATACGCTTGCTAGTAAGGCTAAGCCGCAACCCAATGTTTTGTATATGGCGAGTCCATTTAATACGACTCCTAAAATGTATTTAATGGTTTTTATGATTACGTAGAATCCAATTAAACCGCTCATAAATATTCCTAATTCTGTAAACCAACCCCATATGAATTTAATTGTATTTTTCGCTAACTTTTTGAACTCCTTTTCGTCGAACATTTGTGTGAATGAATATCCTTGATTGTCCGAGGGGATTCCGGCTATTTTTAATGAAATTGCATTTTGAACCGCTCTTCTTTCTTGGGAAAATAGAAGTGTTCTTTGGATTTTTGATATTTCTTCTTTGGTGTATATTCCGCTTATTCCTAAAGGTTGGATGGGTTTGAATTTTAATCGTTCTTCTTCTTCAATTCCTAGTAATGTAGGTGCCTCTGCTTCTAAAGGTTGGGGTAGTAGTCTAATCCATCTACCCTCTATAAAATAAAGTGCTGGTGTTGCTGGATTGCATTCGATTTGTTCTGCAAAATTTTGGATTAAATGTGTTATTGGAGCCATGAATTTTGATTCGTTGTTGAATTTGATGGGTAGTTCCTGGTAACATTGATCTGTTCTTCGGATTTCCACTTTCCTAGGGGTGCATTGCATAATATATAAGGCTTCTCCTAAAACTCTTCCTATGTATCCCATTTGGTTTTTTATAATGGAACTTAATGCGTTTGGTGATAGTGGTGCCATTAGTAGTCGGTTTTTCAAGATTTCCCTATGTGTTAGGCATCTTCGATGAACTGTGTCTACATATAGGGTGCTGATTGTTCTTTTGTAAGCCTGCTCAATGTATAATAATTTACTGTTAATATAATTAAACAGGTCGGTATTTTGTGGTGTTAGCTCCATTGTAGCCTTGATGTGGTTAGGTTTCCCCATTATGACCATTAACCGGGGGTGTTCTGTCTGCCAAATTTCTATTCCGCATAGAGTGATTGTTTTGATTAATGATAAAGCGAAAATTTTGTCTTCTTCGATTACAAGGATTTCCTCTGTTTGCTTATTGATTTGGGAAATAATTTTTGCTGACCCCTGGTATATTAGGGTAAGCCCTCTATCACACGCTGTTTCTTGTAGCCAGTCCCAAACTGTTTCTCCGTACGTGGAATCTATACAATAGCTTCTTAAGTATTCGCATGTTAGTCCTGAGTTTAGGCTGATTTCATTTTCTTCTAATTTAACTGTGGCGAAATATTCCTTTGTATTTATTTTTAATGCGGTGGTTACTATTACTTTCGACCACGAATGACCTTCTTCGTTGTATGAACCTCCTTCACATTTGGCGTCGTCGGTCACTTGACCTACTATGGTTAAGGTTGCGGTTGTGGTTCCATTGATTAAAATTTTCCCTATTAGTTGGTTATAAATTCTTAAGGTTTGATATCTGTGGACATTTCTGCATTCTTCTTGTCCTAACGCTTTAATAAAGGTTGCTAAGCCTCCTGCTACTTCTGAAGAGTGGGAATGCATCCCGCAATGTGATATGGTCCTGGTAACTTCTACTAAACAAGCGTAAACTTTTTGTTGTTTAAATTCATTCCTTTGTATGACTTGCACTTCCGTTGATTGTTCCTTGTAGTCCTGCTGTGGGTTTGGGCAATCTGCTATGTCCTGAAGGGATATTGTTGTAATGTTGTTATTGGGGTTGTCACAGTCGTAGGCTATGATCGCGAGGTTGCACGCGCACCATTCACTCAGTATTAATATCACCCACGGTATGAGCATTTTCTTCATGTTAACCTGAATGTAATGTAATTTGTATAAGTAATCTTTCTAATTATCACTTTAAATCTTATACGTTAAATTCAAGTATTTGGTTTAACCCTTAACATTGAAACTCTAATGAGAAACATAAAATAAGTTGATAACCGTATAAAAATAAATTTAAAAAAAAAATTATTCATATGTTATTATATTGAACATTAAAATTGGTTTCTATTTGCCTAAGCAACCGTTTCTCTTTTTAGCTTCGCATTCATATTATTAATGCAAAAAAGATTAATTTGCAAAGATTATCACTTAATTATAGATTTCATAATTCTTAATTAAAATCATATTTGTCATTTAACCCATTCCCACTAAAACTCAAATGAGAAACAAGTTTATAATTCTTGGAGAAAATTAAAATTTAATCGTATATCATTGTATTGAAAATTAAAATTATTTATATTTGATAAAATAACTGTTTCCCTTTTTAGCTTCGTCTGTTCATTATTGGTAATCAATTAATTATATGTTTAAAATGATTCAATTTAATTATAATTCCCATTAATCTATTTCCTTGTTATTTCTACTACGTTAGTAAGCTTTAAAATATTATTATTCTTACTTAATATTAATTCCCATTATTTATTTTTCTTACGTAACTGTACCCTGATATCTACTTTTAAAAATTATTGTTAGTATTTATGTTTCGATTTGGTACCGAATAAGAAAATTATTTTGATAACTTCGTATTGTGCTTTTTACTAAGCTTGACTAAGCTTTTACCATCGACAGTGTTTATTTATTTTATTTCATCATTATTAAAAATCTGAAGTACTAACATCGTACTTTATATTTATTTATTACTTTATGCTTTTTCTTATTCGTTCCTGATTTTGGACGTCTATTGGTCGCCTTTTACGACCCGCTAGACTCCTAAGCGGTGGAAATATTCTAAACCCCGTTTTCCACACAGGGAATTGAAATTTTGCAGTGACTTTTAATCTTTTAACGTTCGGATCTCTTACGGATCCTGGATGACTGACGTAGTCCGCCTTGATTGACAGATCCTAAATTTTGCCAATCGTCGATGGCTTGTTGATTTTGAGAAACTAGATTTCTGGTTTGTCGATTTACCTCTAATCTCCAGTTTCTCTTTTTCTTTTCTTTGTCTAACCTGTCTTGTATTTCCCTACACTGGTCTAACCCTTGTAATAATCTTAAGCTTACGTCTTTAGGTGTAGGATTGTCGAAATTTTCTTCGTCGCTACTTACCTCTGACTCGCTTATCTCCCAGTCGTTTAATGGATTATTAATTTCTTCGTCCGGAGAAAATTGTACGGAATTTGGTCGAATTTCTAAAATTTTATCTGTGTTAAAGCCTTTGCATAACTTTAACCTATTAGCGTGCACCACTTGTTCTTTATTTTTATATAATTCTTTAATTTTGAAAGTTACTGGGCCTTTTTGTTCTATAATTCTAAAAGGTCCTATCCAAGGTTTCATTAACTTTTTTGATAACCCTATTTTTGACGTAGGATCGTATAAATACACCAAATCTCCTATTTGTAATTTAACTTCTTTTGTTTTCTTATTATATTGAACTTCCCTTTGTTTTGTTGCTTTCATTAAATTTTCTTTTACTAAGTTAAAGGTAACATTTAATTTTGTCATTAATTCTGACACATAATTTTCGTCCGCATTGTATTTCACTGATTGTGGTTTTAAAATATCATCCATTGGTAATTCAGGGTCTCGGCCATGTATTAAAAAGTATGGCGAGAAGCCTGTGGATGAATGAGTCCAAAAATTGTGTGCCATTTGAAAATATGGGATCCATTCGTCCCAATCTTGTTGACCTTTTTGATTAATGTGCATAGCTAAAAAGTCTTTTAAAACTCGATGTATGCGTTCAATGGCGCCATTACTAGCCGCATGATACGCTGTTGTTTGTGAATGGTTTATTCCTAAAAATTTTAGAAGTTCTTTCATTACTAGTGATAAAAAGTTTGTGCCTCTATCTGAAATTAATTTTTGCATTGTGCCGTGACGTGCTATTACTTTAGTGAATAGGGCTTTCGCTACTGTGGTAGCTTTTTGATCCTGAATCGGAATGATTTCAATATATTTGGAAAAGTGATCTATAAACGTTAGTAAATATTTGTTTCCATTGAATGAACTGACAAAAGGACCTGTAATGTCCATAGAACAACGTTCAAATGGTTTTGAAATTTCGGCAAAATTTTGAATAGGTGCGGGTTTTAGATGTGGTGATGTTTTTCTTTGATTACAGATGTGGCACTTGCTCACGTAGTCAATAATTTGTTGATTCATATTTGGCCAAAAACATCTAGTTTTAATATTCGAAATTGTTTTTTTGTTGACCTTGGTGACCAAAAATGGGTAAATCGTGAAAATCGTGAATAACCTTTCTTATAAATGATTTTGGAATTACTAAACAATCCGTATTTCCCATACTTTTATACAATAACCCTTCGATGTCTATGTAAAAATTTGGATTTTCGGCATCGTTATTGATTTGCTCTCTTACACTTTGGCAAAAAGTGTCCTTTTCTTGTTCCTTTTTAATTAATTCTCTATCCCAAACTGGAGTTAATTCTGATTCCGTTGGATTGATTATATTTACTGTAATGTTATTTGGGTTTAGTTTATAAATTGTGACTGTGATTGGCGTGTAATAAAAAATATATTTGATCATTTCGTATACTATATCCCCTTTTAATTTGTCGAGTCCACATGCTATTTGTGGCATAGCTAAAAATTTATCCCCATTTTCAATTACGCAATTCCTTAAATTTATTAGAGTGTGCCATAACGTTTTATACGTTGGCTTCGTAAAATGCTTGGATTTTGTGACTAAATAATAAATGTTTCTTTCTGGTAGTTTTAACGTTGCGACTTCACCTATTAATTTATTTTGATTCTGCAATTCGGTAATTGACCCAAAAATATTTTTGAATTCTAAAGCGATGCCTTTGCTCATTTCCCAATTTTGAGATACACAGTGTGCTAGCGCATAATGTTCCGGACAAGTGAATAAGTTTCCTTCTTTTTCTGTGACATTTTCGCTTAATATTTTATAGTTTTTGTTTAATTCCAAAAATGCTTCAAACGTTAAAATGCATTGACTTTGTTCGTTATGTTTTACCTCAATACAATTTTCTTCATAAACTCTACTTAATGCGTCTGCATTTCCATGTTGCTTACCTGGCCTATGCATAATTTCAAAATTATATTCGCCTAATAGTAAGGACCACCTAGCTAATCTCGAATTTTGATGGTTTGCCGTTAAAAGCCATTTCAAGGGTCTATGATCCGTAATTAAAGTGAATTTTCTACCATATAAGTAGCATCGAAATTGTTTTATTCCAAAAATCGCTGCAAGCAGTTCTTTTTCTGAAACTGTATAATTTTTTTCTGCTTTATTGAATGATTTACTCGCAAAAGCTATCGGTTTTTCGAAACCGTCGTGATCTTGACTCAAAATTGCTCCCATGCCTGAATTACTGGCATCGGTTGCTAAAATAAAAGGTTTTGAAAAGTCTGGATAAGCTAAAATACTGTCTGAAGTGATTGCATTTTTTAATTTGTCAAAGGCTTCTAGTGCCTCTTTCCCTAATTGAAATTTTACATCCTTTTTCGTTAAATTAGTTAGTGGTGCTGAAATGTGAGCAAAATTTGGTATAAATTTTCTGTACCATCCTGCTAATCCTAAAAATTCTCTAATATTTTTAACTGATTTTGGTAATGGAAAATTTTTGACTGCTTCAATTTTTTCTGGATCCGGTCTAATCCCTTTTTGCGTAATTATGTGACCTAAGTATTTTACTTCGGTTGTCAAAAATTTACATTTATCTGGTTTTAGTTTTATATTGGCCTCACGTAACCTATCGAATACTACGCTTAGTTTTTGTATGTGGTCTTCTACTCCTAGGGAATTATGTACCAAAATGTCGTCTAAATATACCCAGCACGTGTTCCCTGTTAAACCTGCTAATGTGAACGAAATGAACCTTTGAAAGGTCATAGGCGAATTCGACAAACCGAACGGTAATCGTAAAAATTCATAATGGGAGTCAGGTGTTGAAAATCCTGTATATTGGATGCTATTTTCTTCCATTTCGATTTGGTGATAAGCTGAAGTTACATCAAAAACGCTAAATAAAGTTGAATTTGCCAAATAATCCGTCGCATCCTGTAGTAATGGTAGTGGATATACGTCGTTCTTCGTTACAGCATTTAGGGCCCTGTAGTCCACGCACATCCTTACTTTGTCTTCTCCATTGGGTTGTTTTTTCACGATTAAAATGACTGGTGCACTCCATGGTGAGCTTGATGGCCTAATAATTTTTGCTTCTAGCAACCTATCGATTTCCTTCTTTAATATCTCTCTTTGGTGAAATGGAACTCTGTATGGACGCTTCGCTATTGGTTGGTCGTTTTCCACGATTATTTTGTGTTTTACGTTGTGCGCTGTGGTTAGATTTACTCCGTCCGAGAAGATGTCGCTGTAGCGCGCTATTAATTCGCAGATTAATCCTTTTGGGTATTCTTCTAGGTGTTCTAAGTTGAAATTTTCCATAATCCAATCTTCTTGGTATTTATGAATTGCTGTAACTGGATATTCCTTTGCCTTTGCCTTCTTTTCTATGACATTGAAATTTTCTTCCGCTTTTGCCACTGTAGTATTTTTCCTTAAAATTTCTTCCTTATTATTTAGGTTGACCAGTTTTATTGTTAACCATTCCTTATTTTTCGTTAAAGTTCTTGCTGCAAATACACCGTTTATTCCTGTCGGTGTAGGTTCTAGCAGAATTTGTTGCTTTTTAATATTTTTGAAATTCATATTTTTGGTTTCGCAATTTATTTCGGCACGGGGGGGTAGTATTAAATCTTCTACTAATTTTATTTCGTATTCCTTCGTGTTCTCCAAATTCTTGACTTCTGGGATTTCGTCTTCTTTGTTTTCTTCGTATAATTTTTGTTTCTTCGATACACAAGCTTTTTCCCTTACCAAATTTACCTGTTCATTTTTATTACTTCCTTGGAATTCTTCTGTGTTTTTCGTTACCTTTGTACTTACCATATTTAGGTTTACTTCCTTCTTTTTCTTAGCTTCTTCTTTGGGATCCCTCTGTAATTTTGCTTCCTTTACTTTATTTTCGTATTCTTGCTGCAGGTCCAGAGCTTTGTTTTCTCTGTATATACGTTGCCTTTCCATGAAATTTGTGTGGAAGTCTTCATTTTCTACTTCATCTTCACTTAATTCTCCAACACTGTGGATAAAAATATTGCCTACTTCTCTGGCATTTCCATTTGTCTGCTTTCTTCTAGCATTTTTATTTATGTGAACCGCGGCTTCACTACTGGACTTTTTCTCCAGTTCTTTGTCACATTTTTCTGTGACTTTTTCAGCGTTCATTCCAATATCCTCCTCGCTAGCTGAAGAGTTTAAGATAGTGTCTAGGTGATCAGCCTGTATGACATCCATCTTTTTATTGGTTTTACTTGCCTTCTTCCTCCTTACTGCTTCTCTAGCTGTGGATCCTAAATTAGGTTCCCTTACAGCTTTTCCTTGAGAGTCCCCTTTGGATTGTGTCGCTCCGCCTCCTGGACTATCCACGAGCGAGCAATGTTGCTGAGTGCAACCTCCGTCTCGAACCTCTTTCGGTGGTTGAGACCCACAATTTCCAACTTTAGCTTCTGTGGGTATTCCGTCGTTTTTCCCTTCTACCTGGGGTGACTGGAATCCCTGAAATTTCGTCAATTTTTGTACCTGCCAGCTATTTTCCCTTAGTTTTCTTTCTTCTAAAATATTTGCGTTGTCTTCTTCTTGTGTATCGATATTTTTCCTAATTAATCCCTCCTCCGTACCTATTTCGTTATTCCTCACGTTGTACCCCTTATTTAAATTGTTCCACTCTAGTTCGGATTGGCGTAAAATTGGTAACTGCCTGCCCCATACCTTTAGGGTGCAGTTGTAATAATTTATAACCGCTTTATTTTTAATTAGCCAATCGCGACCTAAAATTCCTGCTACTAACCCCCAATTCATCCCTGCATATTATAACTTTAAAATTTTGTGTTATATCCCTTGGCCAAACGCTAAATTTTACTTGTGAAGTTCCTAATGCCTTTACTGCAGGCCCTGAAATTCCTAGCAAATAAATATCATCTTCTAAAATAATATTGCAATAGTTAACAAATTTTTCTTTTAACATTGTTACTGCAGATCCATTATCCAATAATAATGGTGTGTATATACCGTTTATTAATAAATTTACTATGCAAGGTGTGTCTTGCGAATTTTTATTTCCTAAATGAGGGATGAAGTAGGTGTTTGCCTGAATTTTTTGTTTTACAATTTTGCCTGGCCTCCGTTTTGGGGTTGCAAACGAAGCCCTGCCATGTTTAAATTACTTACTGCATTTATGTTATTTCGAGGTCTTCCCTGGTTTTGCCTATTAAAGTTTCCCTGGAAGCTGCTTGCATTAGCCGTCGCGTTGTAATTTCTATTATTGTTCGCGCCATTCCCATTATATTTTGTAATATTTTGCCTACTGTTGTAATTTATTTGTCCCTTCTTGTGCGTGCCTCTATACTGTTGAAAGTTATTTTGTTGTTGCGAGTTCCTTCCTGTATTATTTCCCGTGTAATTGTTATAAGGGTGTCGCTGCCGCCCTGTCATTTGATTATTTGTATTGACCCCGCCTTGCGGCTTATAAAAATTATGTTCCCTTTTATTGTTAAGATTGGTTTGACCGCCTAAGTTATTGTTAATATATCCTTGATACCTTTGAAATTTTTCCGACCTAACATTAGGATTTGCATTATTTTGTGCCTTGTAAAAATTTGGATGGTTCCGCCCTGTGCTAAACCTGAAGTCGTTGTTTCTTGTTTGGTGATATTTCCTAAACTTCAAATAAAAATTTTGTGCTATGTGATTATTACGACCGCAATTAAAACAAGTTCTGCTTTGTGTTGTTCGCATTGTAAAAACTGTATTATTATTATACTTATTCATAAACATTTTGTCTGATAATTCGAATTGAATAGCAAATTGTTCCGCTTTGTCCAAATCTAAGTTCTCGGTTCGCATTAATAACGGACCCAGTTGTTTCAAAATACTTTTGTGTACCCCTGTTCGAAATTGATTTAAAAGTAATTCCCCGTTTTTCTTCCTTAAACCTGGCTTTTCACTGTCCGTCGCATGTTTTAAATCGTCTGTTAAAATTTCTGTGCCTAACGTTTTTAATCGCAACACATAATTAGCTATTGATTCGTCGTATTTTTGATAACATTTACCCAGCCGTATGAGCGCTTCGCCCGGTATTTTCGCTGGTGTAAACTTGCCTATTAATTTTTCTTTTAACTCATTATAACTCAAAGCGTCGAGGTCTTGATTGGTTCTGAAATAACTATAAGCATCCCCTGTTAACCTATATTTCAAAATATTTAATTTTGTACTATCCGACCAATTGTCTAAAATGCCTCGTTGGTCTAATTTTTCAAAATATTGCCTAATATTGTTTTTGCCACTAAAATTTTCCACGGTAGAAGCAATCATCCCTAGCGTCACAAATGGTTGTAATGTTGCTTGATTACCCGACGGCAAATCCATGGCTGCTGCGTGCGATACCATTTTATTTTAAATTATAAGTGCTCGCTGATTATTTAAAATTTGTATATATATGCACCTATGTGTGAAATTTTTCCACTACTGCAAACTGTGAATTTATTTTTCGGTTAGAATATATAAAATGATTGTCTTTCTGAATCACTAAGTTGTTAATTTTGTCTTATATTGACGCCCATAAAAGTTTTGTTTAATTATTTATGTGACGCTTATGTGTGCCACCCTTGGCAAAGCTTTAAACGATATTTAATTTGCGAAAATGATGCCGGACTTGTATTTATTTTGAATTTTATCCCCAATTGTTGAAGTTTATTCGCACAAAAATTGTTTATGCTTCTTAAAATTGTTATATTTGCCTACCAATTGTTTGCACAGTATCGGTGAATTAATATATGTTGCTAATTTTAAAACGTTTGAATTGTATTAATTACTAATGCACCCTTGAATTCCAATTATTGTTGCTTGTTGTACACAGAACTTACCAATATTTGTTGTTACTATAGGACAACGTAGAAAAACACAACAAATCGCACAAAAATAAAATTATTTACATTTCCTGAAAGCGTAAAAATTGTTAAAAGCACATTAATTTGCGGGCTTTTCGCTGTGATCCTTCCAGAATGTAGTTCCCTTTAATTGAATAATACCTTATGAGGGTTATAGCATTTAATTTAACACACTGTGTGTAAATTAGGTGTTGAAATTTTTATAAAAGTGAAAAAATTTATTCTAAGTTTTTAAGGGTGTATTTTCGGCCTTCCTGAAGGTATAAGGGTTGAACCACCGAGTTAAAAGGGTTTAGCTGCCGTAAATTATTGCTATGCTTGGCGGATTCTAATTGAGTTAGGTGTTTAAATTTTTATGAAACAGGAGAAAAAAATAATCTAAGTTTCTTGAGGGGTTCAAACCTTTAATTCGGAGTAGGGTTAGTCCGCTGCCACCATTTATAACCACAGGGGTTGTTTTTGCTTCCCCCCGGTTACCAGTTTACGTGCTGCCACGGTTTTGGTGATATAGGGGTTGGATTACACCCGTATGTCACTAAATGCACCGATAGAGGATTGTAATTCCTCTGCTGTCCCCTTGTTTACACCTTAAGGGGGTAAGAGCTAAATTTTGAGTAAATAAAACACCCACAAAAGAATAATTAAACTTATATTGAAAGAAACTATTAAATCTGCATGATTACAATGATTATTCGTTCGAACGGCTCTATGCTTAAGTTGCTATAGTTTCGCCTTTAGAATTGAACGGAGTTACGCTTAAAGTTTATGACATTAATTTGGTTGGGAAGGAAAGAATAAATCTAGCGATGCCCTTCTTTTTGGGTTAATAAATAACCAGGATTAAGTCTGACCTTTTTCCGGCGCTGGCTGCTTCCCCTCGATTTGATTAATATTTAGTTTAAACGGAGCGACCGAATGTTTAGTTAATATTTTTGATTGAGTTCGACTGGAATTGATTGGAGTCCTACGGTTCCCTTTTTAGCACCTGGATTTCCTTAAGGTTGGGCACTACACACTTAGTTTTAGATCGAAAGATGTAATTTGGATTTAGTTAAATTTTACACCGAAAAATGTTATCGACGGATTAATTTATTACTCGAAACCGGGACGCGAACTGGCCTCGCGGTCTGCGTTCCTTCCCAGGTAATTTTCTCTCGTGGAGGGCCGTCTATTTCTCGGACTTCCCCGTTTTGTCCACTTGCATTTTGACTTGTACTTTGTGCACTCTGAGAATTGCGAATTTGACATATCCCACACGGGTTTGCGCTATGTGTCCACTCGGCATTCTCTGTTCTCAGAAATCTTTTACTTTGTGAGCACCGGATGTAATTGAATCGCTTTTCCTGACCACGACAAATGTAGCTTTCCGTTCTTGGTAAATGCACTTTCGCGTTCGCTATATTTGAAATTACGCAGGGCCGGCTTTGACTTATTCTTTTCTTCTAACAACTTAAATTTTATAAGTCTTATAATTACAAACGCAATTTCTTGCGGGTTGTTACAATCCTCAGGGAGTTTGGAGTATCTCAGAGCGCTGATAGACTCCGGATCACAGGCATCATTCATCACAGGAGATGCAGCTCAAACGCTGGGTCTACCAGAAGAAAAGGTGAGAGTGCACATTTCTGGATTAGGCAAGAAAGGAGCAGGTACAGCCCGAGGACGATTAACTGTAAACCTACGTCACGATTTCCAAGCAACTACACAACCATATGTGAGATGCTGATACTGCCACAGCTAACCAAGTCACTTCCAGAAAAACCAGTCGAAAACTATCAACTTCAGGACTGTAAGAATATGGTGTTGGCTGATCCACTATTTCAGAAACCTGGACCAATAGACGTTATCCTAGGAGCAGACATCTACAAGGAAATCATTTTGGAAGGAGTACGAAAATTCAACGGAGGCCTGTTAGCGCAAAACACGGAACTTGGATGGATCATCACGGGGAATGCAACAGCACCATCAGAAGAAAGGAAAATTCTTAGCATGGTCGCATGTGCTGCAGAAGATGAACAACTCACAAAATTTTGGGAGATTGAAGAAGTTGTACCAGAAAAGATGATGTCCAACGAAGACAAGGAATGCGAAGAATTCTACAACTGCAACCACCAGAGAAATGCTGATGGTACATATACAGTGAAAATTCCGTTCAAGGAACCAATAGAAAAGCTTGGGGATTCAAGAAAAAAGGCAATCGCACGGTTCATTCAACTGGAGAAACGGTTAGAAGAAGATAAAGTTCTAGGTAAAGAATACAAAACCTTTATGAAGGAATACTTAGAACTAGGACATATGAAACGCGTTCAACCAGGAGCCAATCTACGAAAAACCTACTTCATCCCTCATCAAGCGGTAGTGAAGGAAAACAGCACAACCACCAAGTTAAGGGTAGTCTTTGATGCTTCCTCAAAAACCACTACTGGACTTAGCTTAAACCAGCTAATGACTGCTGGACCAAGACTACAACAAGATTTGAAGCATATCCTGCTGAGGTGGAGAAAACACAAATTTGTTTTTTCGGCAGATATTGAAAAGATGTATCGTCAGATTAAGATAGCCGAAGAAGATCAGGACCTCCAAAGGATAGTATGGCGGTTTTCTCCAGACGAACCTATTCAAGAATTTAAACTCACCACTGTAACTTATGGAACAACAGCAGCACCATACCTGGCAATCCGTACCCTTTTGCAGCTAGCCGAGGATGAAAGACAAATATACCCAATGGCTGCAGAAGTAGCAACCAAGGACTTCTACGTGGATGATTTAATGTCGGGAACTGACTCCGTAGAAGAAGCAAGGCATCTCCAAGTAAGTCTAATCAATATGTTAAAAAATGGAGGGTTTACCCTCAGAAAATGGGCAAGCAACAGCCCAGCTCTTGTTGAAGAATTGCCAGATAACTTACAGGACAAGAATTTACTCGAGATCGACGAAGGAGAAACAAGGAAAACCTTGGGAGTACACTGGAGTCCAAAGGCAGACGAATTTAAGTTTCGAGTCAGTCTTCGAGCTGATGCAAATCCTACAAAGAGGGTAATCTTGTCAGAAATATCCCGTTTGTTTGACCCATTAGGATGGTTGGCGCCAATTGTAATAAAAGCCAAATTAATAATTCAACAACTTTGGTTACAACAGCAATCATGGGATCAACCAGTGGCCACAGAAATAATGAACGAGTGGAAGCAGTTTCAAGAAGAGTTACCATTGGTTGAAGGCATATCCATTCCAAGATGGTTAGGGTACCACAGCAGCATCCGGGAAATGGAGTTGCATGCATTCTGTGATGCGTCGGAAAAAGCTTACGGTGCTGTAATTTACAGCAGGGTAATGTCTCAAGACGGACGCATTCAAATAAGTCTATTGACAGCCAAGTCAAAGGTTGCACCTATAAAAATGAAGAAAACGTTGCCACGGCTGGAGTTATGTGCTGCATCGTTAGCAGCAAAAATGTTGAAGGAAGCTATTAGTGCACTGGACATCCCCAGCATCTCCATCTTCGCGTGGTCAGATTCCATGATAACCTTATCCTGGATAAGAGCAGGTCCGGAGAAATGGAAAACATTTGTTGCAAACAGGGTAACAGAAATATTGGAAGTAACCCCCAGCGAAAATTGGCATCATGTGCGCTCAGAGGACAATCCAGCAGACGCTGTATCCCGAGGGCTCACTCCTGTCAAACTACAGCATCATCTATTGTGGTGGAACGGGCCGCAATGGTTACGAACTAATCCTTTGCCACTGACGGAAACAACTATTCCCATAACAGCTACAGAAGAGGAAAAGATTCACCAAGTCCAAGCGTTTATCGCATCAAAAGAAGAATTGGACATCTTCGTCACTGCAGAAGTTACTGCGGGTCACTGCATACTGTAACAGGTTTGCTCAAAAATGCAGAAGACAACCGTTTCCGACCGAATACCCTACGGCAGCAGAACTCAACAATTGCCTCATTCAAATCATCCGTATAGTGCAAGCACGCAGCTGGGCAATAGAGATTCAAACCTTGAAGAAAAACATCCCGGTTCACACAAAAAGTTCCTTGGCACCATTACGACCATTCATCGATGATGAAGGAACTCTTAGAGTGGGAGGACGACTTCAAAATTCAATGTTGCCATATAATGAAAAACATCCTATTCTCATGCCCCATAACAGTCATCCAGACCAATTCATAGTGAGAGATGTCGATCGGAAGCTTCTACATGTCGGAAGTCAAGCTACAGCGGCATACATCCGAAGAAAATTGACAAGATAGAAATTACTTCAAAAGTTAAAAAACGACTTTTGGAAAATATGGTCTAAGGAATATCTATCTGGGTTACAACGCAGAACAAAATGGACTTCGAAAGAAGAGAATTTGCAAGTGGGAGATCTAGTGTTACAGAAGGATGACAGCAGTCCTCCCAATCGATGGCCTTTAGCAAGAGCAGCAGAAGTGCATCCAGGCACCTACGGTGTTGTCAGAGTTGCAGCTGTTAAGAAAAAGGAAGATACAATTCTCAAGCGTCCAGTTACCAAACTCGGTCCGGTACCAAGACAGGAGGCAGAGGAAGGAAGAAGAAAGCAAAGCAGGGGTAGTGGAGGGTCAACAGTAACAAAAACTATAACACTCTTATTTACGTTATGCACCATAATTTCGGCAACCAAGGGGTCGTATACAGTAAAGTATCCGTCACCTGGCCTATTCATTGAAGAACTTGGCCACGCAAAACTCTCGAGGGGAAACTTCAGGATCGAAGTAGCAGTGAACATCTCCAGCATCCAAGTAGATGAAGAAGATATAAACAAGACAATCCAACAAATGAATACCTTATGCGACAAGGCACTGGTATTATCTGCAGAATCCCATTGCAAAGAATTAAATCATCACCTGAGAGAGCAGCAAAGACAGATCATCTGGAATATGAGAAGCATTTATAGTCAAGATGTCAGAACCAAGCGAGGATTATTAGGGCAGCTACTAACCTCAGTGTTTGGAGTCAACGATGAAGTTTACCATGACATCGAATCATTGGAGAAAAATCAACTAGAATTAATACATTCATCTAATCGTCAGACGAAGATCATGTTGTCAACTGCAGCAACTCTAAATGAGACTGAAGCCAGAATATCCCAGAAGTTGGATAATTTTCGAAGAAAACTCAATGAAGGGTTGCTAGCAATCAATGAGATGGAACCTTGGTACAAGAAGACGGACGACAACAAGCTAAACATACATGTGTTGACATCATATCAGATGGCCACCAACTACTTACAAGAGATGGGTGAGAAGTACAAACAACTTCTAAATGTAAAATTTAAAAGGGCAGACATCATGCAATTTATTCCATCGTCACAATTTGACAGAATAATGACTAATGCAATGGTCAATCTTCCAGCAAACCTAGAGATTCTTACTACGCCAACGCACAAGATGGAAGTTAGCTTCAACAATGAATCAATCGAGATCTTCAGTTATTTTCACATAACTGAGAAGCGGGAATACAACTTGATAAAACCAACTCCTATTCCAGTAAAGAAAGGAAATGGAACCTACGCATCACTGAACTTGCCAATGGAGTTCTTAGCTATCAACTACAACGAACAAAACTATTTTGAAATCCAAGAGGACAAGTTAAAGGAGATCGAGCCAATAGGAAAACATCGTTACCTATGTAGGCCATCCGCCGTTCGAAGTATTGAAGACAATCCTAATTGCATCATTGACGAAATATATCAACGATTAAACAAGATCAAATGTTTGGTCCATCAGTTTACAGTTAAGACACTGGTATGGAAGAAACTGTACGCAGCGAATACATGGTTGTCTATTCCCAATCAACCCACATTAGCAGCAGTACAATGCAGTGGGAATCGAGAAGATGTGAAGATTCAAGATGTTGGCATAATCCAGATATCCCCAGATTGTACTATATACACCAAACGGACTACCTTGCATACTCAGCTATTCACTACTATTCCTGTCGTAGCTGGGTTCAACAAACCAATGCAAGTAATTATTAACACTACTTTGCAGAATACGAGCACCCACCCTCAACTGCAAATGGAGGAACCTGTGTTGCTACCGTCCGATCATTTTCAACGCCTACAAGAAGAAGAAGACGAGCTGCAGCTACATCAGGAATATCCATTGTGGCACCATCAACATACCATCATGGTGAACACTGGTACTACAATCGGTATCTTGGTATCAGTTTGTATCATCTGGACATTATGGAAGTACTGGAGAAAGAATAGGAAACCGCAGCCACGCCCAAATTCAGACCCGTCAGAGATCTTCAGGTTACAACCACTGCCACCTGACGAAGAAGATGGAGAGACAGCCTCAGCCACACCATCCCGGCCCTTTGTCGCTCGGCAGAATGTTTAGGAACCAAACATAAATTTTAATCCTTTTAATTTAATTAGGCGAATATTTCACAAACACATATTGCATACGGAAAATGCTTAACAAAGCGTCAGCAGTAATGTAATCAGTGCTCGAATAACCGGTGAACAGCCTGCAATTCTGCACTCTGCAAGTTTGTTTGTTATGAAATTGAATACGCAAGTGCATATGCGAGCTGAAACTAGGGCAAATATTAAACTTTGTAAGCTAAGTCAGTATTTTTATATGTATAAATAGAAAAATATTCTAGTCAATAAACATACAGTTTGAAGTTTTGTTTCACTGTGTCACGCTGAGCAACGGCCCCAGGTCTTTTTTGGTACATCATCTCGTGTGAGACCGTTGGTTTGCACCCCTTTTTAATTCCTGCACCCCTAAGATATTCCTGCAACTGTCCAAATTAAATTCATACAGTCCATTACAAGCTCCACCCTGAACACCAGCAGTGATTAGATAAATGGTTTCAATTTAAGGAGCTATATTATGAATTCCTTCGGGAATTTACATCAATATTATGATGCCATAAAGAATTAAGTTATACAATTTAAAAGTCAAAGAACAAATGGAAAGGGCAAAGACCTCCAACTGTAACAACGACATCTGAAAGCTTGATATCGTGGTTTAAAAGTATTACAATGGCAAGAGTGCTTTGCTGCAAAAAAAGTTTGCCAATCGCTTTTCCTGCAAAATATCTTAAGACTGATCAAAAATACACAAAAGCACCTACATCAGAGTCAGTTACCCCTATTCTGAATGAAATTGTGGTTAGAGGAATCTTTGTGGTAATATTCAGAATTTCCACGGTTAAATTTCTAACGCAAGTACTATTTTAGAATAACCTAGAGTTGGAGGAAGAAAGAGAAACGAGCAGTATATATGTCAGTGCATTACTGCTAAAAGTTGAAGAAAAGAATTAATACAAAGCGAGAACTACATGGATGTTAATGATTTTCCTAAGTATATTAATTTTCACATAAATTACTATGATTTTACTTAAAGAGATTAACATATAGATCACAGTTACGTATATGCAAAAATCTCAATTGTAAATTACAAACTTTGAGTGTAATCCATGTCCGTCCAGTCGTACTCATAAAATATGTTTTGTGTATCATTATTTCAGCAAGGATTCAATTTTACACTTTCTGGTACTTCCAAATATGATCTACAAAAAACATATTAATAGATCTTGGACAATAAGATGTGGTTAGTATGTCGCCTTAAGACGTTGGTCTTAGTGCGTTTGTGCTAGCCAAAATAGATGCAATTTAACCCTTAAAGTAGATATTTTAGTTGTTTTGTTTTGTTGTTATATATCAAGTAGCTTATTGTAACTTACACGAACATTCGTTGTAAGTATTTAGAATCATATTATCGTTACTGCTGAGAGGCGCCTCCTTTCAACGTTCAACGCCAAAGCAGTTTCCACTCGGTTGATTGTAAACGAGCTAAACTTCAAGGCGAAACAGATTATAAGTGGTCAATATTTAAACCGTTCTATCGAGGTAACCTCTTTGAAGCAGTAAATGGCTACACGACAAAGCGTACATACCAAACTACTTCAGTTACATACTTCAGAAATATACAAAAAAACCTTATCTGCTGAGAAAATTATTGCATTAGGCTCATATAACCCTTTTAATTTTCACTTAAATTCTTTAATGCTGTAGCTTTTAATTTTATTGGCATTTTTTCAGTACCTAATCAACTGCCGAGGCCTAAGGCACGACAAGTAATGTCAATTATTAAGCCACCCTGAGGGGAGTGCAAGTAGTACTTTGTTGGCTCGCGGCAGTCGCAACTTATTATGTAAATCCAAAGTTCGAGAGCAAAGAGAATTTGAGAGTTTTGTTTTGTTAGTAAACCAGTTTCAAACAATTGTGTAATTGATGGGGTTGCGGTTTAGAAGGTCGTGGAGGTTAAATTGTAATGATTAATAGACCTCCACTTTGGCTTGTTATGCAATAACTAATGCGGCAAGGTAATTTGATTTTTTGAACTTTCTACGTTGCAATTACTTCAACTAGACCTCCACGAAATTTATGTTCCATACAGATACAGATTTTTTGCTGTGGCGAGACTACTTCGCGTGATAAGGATCTGTTCATTCACCTGCAGTTCGAACTGACGATTTATGTCGCGTCCAGATTATTTGTTACAAAAGCCTCCGGCGATATAATGGATTGGCTTTTTTTCAATTTCACTTCACTGAATTTTAAAGTAAATTACTTTGTTTCTTTGCAATTTATTAGTTGTCACGCAAAGATATTAAACTCTGACATAATTTTAAAGTCCTGTAGCAGGTGTGGGTTTCGTGTACAGATAATGCTATCGTTAATTTATTTTTGCTACACGTTTAATTACATAAAAACGGCGCATTACTTTTATTCGAGCAGAATTGGCATGGGAAAATTTAACAAAGGACAAAGTAGTTGATCAATATCTATACAGACTGCTTCTTTTTAATTTTGTTCTTAATTTTTTAGAGTTTCTTCTGCTTATTCCATGTTGATAATAAATATCTAACCTTCTTCCCACGGAGGGGGGGCTTCTCACTGCCAATTTTTTTTGGGGTTTTGTTATCTCTGAATATATGTTTATTTTATTAATTCTTCGAGGAGCATAATCAGTATTTAACATGTTAAACGCTCCTGCTATCATTGATTAAGTGCCGCCGAACCTCGACAAATCGACTGTGGTCTGTTTTTAACATGCGCGATTTTCGGCTCCAATGAGTTACAGTTCGCGTGCGTGAACTCTCATCACCAAAATTCCCGCATTGCTTATGTCCAGGCGACCATCTTTGTTGATCAGTCGAACGTAGGTTAAAATTCTAGCATCGCTGCCGTCTGGACCACCGTCTTCGTGGGTCAGTTGTAGCCCATGTCTCAGCCTTTCCGTCGTGAAATCAACGTTTCTGTGAGACAGTTTGGCCCGCAAGTCTGGTGAAAATCCTATCATACCAGGTAATCCTTTAGAGAGCTGGAGATCTTTAAACTTAGTAGTTCCAGCTGGAGTCTGGTGGCCTCCATATCGATACTTTTATCACTGCATTATTTTATATTTGTAATTTCTACACCCACTTACTTTCCTCTCCTTGTAGATAGAACGTATCTACCTCTTGTAATTAGCATTGAGGCTGATATTATTTTTATATGTTTGTGTTATCTGAGCGTTCTGAAGGGAAAGCGGTAAACATGGTTAATATATAGGTTGGATTGTAACCAGATTAATAGGTTTGAGAAATCATATTTTGTAATCCGTGATGTTACCGCTAGGGCTATGCTCTTGATAGTAATGGCATTAAATAGCGGCCAGCTAATATTTTCCTTGTGTCTTCAATATAATTTATACTTGTATCTTGTGTTTGTCCGTATTCTGTACAGCCTTATTCAAATAAATTTTTAAACTAATTAAACATTAACATGTGGAGACCAAGTAAATACGTAGTGGTTCAGATTACAATACTATCCCGACGCCGAGGCCGTCTTTCTGGTTTAGAAAACGCCCCCCCCCCCTATCTTTAGGGTTATAATTTATAATCTACGGGCGTCCAGAAGATAATTATTACATACTTTGTGCATTCCTCCCGAACTTCATTTACACAGAAACACCTACGCTTTCAGAATAGATCTGTGTCCCACTGTAGCTAGCTCTGTATACTATTGGAGTATAACGTATGGACTATCTTTAAGATGTTTATTGTTCACAAAGCTTGCGCTTCACTTTCCTAAAAAGGTTATCATCAGTTGAAATCTTAACTCTAAAGTAGTTAAAATTCATCACTCGTTGTATAGTTTTGTTTTCCAGATCCAGTTTACAACACATTGGTTTTTACACTGCTAAGATTTTTTATTTCTCTGGCGACATTTCTATATTGGATTGGTGTTGAATCTGTGTGGTAACTTTTGGAGATTATCTTTCTTAACTGCTAATAGTATGTATCATTTATTTTGAGTTCGTGTAATCTTGTATATTTTGAGTTTGGGCGCATTAAATAAACTTATACATCTTAAACTGACCCTGTTTAAGAAAACCAAAACCTTTGACGATTGTTTAAGGCGCACATATCTTTGCATGATTTATTCAGGCAGTAGACGATCCACTCGGCTGACCAAACGAGCTTTTGAATCAACAGAAAAGCCCTTAACTCCCCCCATCATCATCAGGGCAGGCGCATAATGTAGCCCATGTTTTTTATTCAGTTCATAAAGCCGGTATATTTGCCCAGGGGATGTAACTCGTTTTATCTCGTAATATAAACAGATATTATCTGTAGAGGCGGAATGCATTCGCATACTTTGTTTGAAAAGTATGTGCAGGGGAGTTTCGACCACGTGCAAATACTTGAGGGAAATATTTATAAAATCCAAGAGTTAAACCTGGGGCACCAGAATTTATATACAAGCAGATGGATTATAGCTTATTTTCTGAGCAATTCTATCATAAGACAAAGGATTTGTTTTGAATATTACAAAAGCTGTACAAATAAGATTAAATGGGAAAATATGTATTCATCGTCCCTTTTCCTGATTTTCTGCGCAGAAGTTAATTAAATATATTTTATTGAATAAAATACTTTCAACTAAAATTACGACTTGGTTCCTACAAGTATTCGCGATTAGTTGTACATTTATGTTGGCTGTGAATACATTAAGTGCAGTTACGTATATTGGGAAAAATCGACGACATAGTAAACTATGAGTTTTAGGATCAACATTTTTTGAGTATTCTGATATGATCAAACATCAGGCGAAGAATGAACAATTCTCTAATGTTATTAATATTTGTACCAGATTGTTCTGAAGTGTTCGATGTAATTGACCATACCTTTTAGTAGTTACATTTTATGAAAATGTTACTAACAAATATCCCAGAGCTTTCTTAATGGTAGATATTAGCAGCAGCAAGGAAAGATAAGTGATACTCGTAACGTAACGAGTCTCACAAAATGTTATGCTACGTTGTTTGCTTTACGTAATCTATACTACGAATTTCATTAGTGTAGTAAAAACTTATTGTGCCATTTTTGTGTGGACATTACCCAAAAGTATTTACCCTTTGATTTGTCTTATCTCGAAGAAGCACTGCCTACTAATTAATTTTGAGAAATTAACTGTTATATTTTTTGGAGAATCCCTAGAAACTGAATCTATACTACACACGTCACTAAAGGTTCAAAAAATTCTTGTCGTAATTTAAGAATTGAGGAAATACTAGATAATATTTCAATATCATTCTAATAAAACATTGTAACAATGTAACACTTTAAATATATTCTACATTGTACTTCTCTTGAAATCCTTAAGCATAATCATTTGGAATTTTGGTGGGTCGTACAAACTCCTAAACGGACTTGATCTACCAATTTGAATATTTCCAACTCTACATACCAGCCTCTTAGGATCGACTAAAAACGAGAGTTTTGCGAAACTTGCCTTAGCGATCACAGTAGACTGATTTGTTTTAACATCTTTAAAAACCTCAAATCCGATATTTCTTGGAAAAACTTAAGGCAACATGTTTTAGAAGCAACAGTAAACGAAGTAAGGTCAAAACCTAAAATAACATAAAACAACATACTCTCGTATTTGTAAAATTTTGAAGATGGTTGAGAAGATTTTGAAGGCGAATTTTCACGTTTGTCTTACATGGCCGCTTTGATCTTTTAAATAGGAATATAGGTGCTCACGATTAATTTTTTTTTATAATTGTTGAAAAGGACTCGGCTTAGTAAAAACTAAGCTACTAAACAAACTTTTTGAAAAATAAGACACATTAATTTTTATTTTTTCTTCTGAAAAACTGTTCTGGTTTTGATACTTAATGTTTTGACCATATTATAATTATTATTGCTTCTAAAAATTTTTTTTTTCAATTTTTTAATCAACGTTTATTGCGGCCATGCCTCTTCATAGGTCAATTTCTCACGATATTCTCAAACGAGTTGATTATGTCTATATTTTAACGCAATTAAGAAACTAAAGTATGATCAAAAGCTTTCATCTAGTATGGCTATGGAATAGTTCCTAATTTATCAATGCGACTATGTTTATATTTAAATGTTAAACTTGAAATCCTATTTTCAAGTGAGTAGGAACTATTGCGTATCCATATTAGATGAGAATAATATTTGATCATACTCTATCTACCAATAAGTAACTGTTCTTGATGCAATATATTTTTGAAATATCCTATCTTTGGTTTTTTTTATTTAATTTATTTGTTTTAGTCAACATCAAGTAGAATGCAAAGTTAGAGTTTATTTAGTATTACAGATAGTGTAAGATCCGAATTATTCTAGCGGCTTTTCAACTTTCTTTTTGTTTAGAAGAAGCTGCAGTGCAACTAAACGACGTATTTATTCCAACTATTTTGGTAGACATTAATTTTTTAGTAGGTGGTTATTCTTTAACTGATGCTTCCTACCGGAAGTTAGCGCTCATCATGACGATTTATATTTTGTATGCTACTGTTCTAGATTGGTCTATGGAGGAGCAATCAAACCAGTTGCCTAAGTTTATTAACTACGACATTTAAAAACGATATTGCAATTAAATATATATGTCATCATTAATATTGATACCGGTTACTATAAAATAGTATATTACATACCGAGGTGGAAAGTGTTTCATTCCTGTCGAGAGATTAAGTAGTTAACCGAGACGCGTAGCGTCGAGGTCAACATTATCTCGAGACAGGAATGAAACTTTTCACCGTGGTATGTATACTATTTTATTCGCAACCACTTTATTCTAAACAATAATTGGAAAAATTATTATAATATGATACGACAGCTTGTGACGCGCATGAATGGATGAACGAAATTCCCAGTGTCCCTAACTACACAGCGGTCGGGAATGTACTTTCCGCGGGTGAAAATGTACGACTTGCCACACTCAAATGAGGTCAGTAATGTTAACATTATATATATGGTTGCGAATAAACGATATTACTACACTCAAACTGTCTGTTGTAAATGAAGCACTCATTTGAGAAACCCTGCCCATTACAAAACATGGTTTGAGAGTAAGCGATATAACCTATTAATTCGATTCTCGATATCAGCTTTTCAAGTGTTTGTTAAAATTTCTTTGCATTGGATATCTATTATATTAATTTGATATAAAATAGAAAAAGAACTGAAAGCTTTTCTTAAATAATTATTCAATAAAAATATGTGTACCCAATGCAAATAAAAATTCATCCAAGCTTACTGCTACAAAATAATATTTATAAAGCATAAGTTCAATACCACCATCTCCTTTTAGCGATGAAATATTATTTTTGTAAAATCATGCATTTCTCTCAAAATATAGGTGATGATCTTTTAGAATTTTCATCACATTTTTAATAGAAACCCCTGCATGTGAACAAGCAGCTACTGTAGGAAAATTGCTAATCCCAAAATATCATATACTTGAAAATGTATAATGTACAGACTCATCAATAAAAGAACAGTCTTCTACACATTTCCTCGACTTTTCACTGTAGAATTGCATAAAGATCAAGATGTTAAAGGCAATTCCAATAAACCCTTCTACGATATATTTTAAATAAAATTTGGTTACCATGATTTAATATCTGTAACAGTGTAAACATTTTTACAATTTTTTTACAAGAAAAGGTAATTCCAAGACGAGTAAACGGCTGTTTATCTACCAGAACGATTCAAGAAAACGTATCCCACAATGATGAGTCATAAGTGTTGCGGCGGGGGGAAGGGGGTTGGAATATAATTCTAAAACTATGACAGCTACGTAAATAACATACATATAAACGTTATAGGTCCGAAGGTGATGCACATTACTAAATAGCTTTGATTATAAAGGTTGGCTCAAAAAGGTGTGTTAACCTACTTTTTTTTAATGGAATATTCTATGTTATGCAGCTTTCAAATAATAATAATTTGATATAAAGTTGTATGGGTCTAACGTAAGTTGTTTGGCATATATTAACGATTTTATGCAAAGAACTGCTGAACTTCAGGCGGTTCCTGTAAGTAACAAAAAACAATTGAATGAACGAAAACGTTCATGGACTACCTTCCAAGTGTAAAATGGTGGATATGGGTAATAATACTATACAAGGTGCTCAACATTTGCAAATTTAATCATTTTGGATTTTCTTCAAATTGAACGCTCTGTATATTTTTGTATTTTTGAAAAGCCCTTTTATTGCGATTTCTGTTCATATTTCCTAAATCCAACTGTTTTTCAACATAAAAAACAATTTAAGCCCTTTAACTTGTTTTATTTCAAGGGATAACAAACAAACGCCGTTAAAATAATGATTTAAAGATTTCAGCTCTTCAAACAAAACATAAACCAGGTTTAGAGAATATAAATCCAGTTATTGCTGATACAAGAAATAATAAACACGAAAAACGAAAAATTCTCGAATAAATTAAATTACGTTAAGTGTTCAAACATTTCTTCTTCCGTGCTTTGGGCATTGAAACTATACAGAGAGCTTATAATTTGCAAATATAATAATTTTGATTTGATTAAGTGTAACACCCTGTATATGTTTATGCTTTTGTAAAGTATTTTTAATGAGCTTTTTTTATGTGTTACTTCATACCTCTAAATTCAACTGTTTTTCATATATGCGTGTTTGAATATAAAAACAATTTAAACCCCTTAAGATGCTTTATTTCAAGGCATCACAAACAAACGCCGTTAAAAGAACAATTTAAAGACTTGAGTTCTTCAAACCATGTTTAAGAATATAAATCCAGTCGCTGTTGATATAAGAAATAATAAACACGAAAAACTGGAAATTCAGGAATAAATTAATTCCATGTTCTAATAAAATCAATTTTAGAAAAGCAAAATCGCATACATCAAAATCCTGTACGTAATTACGTTAAGTGTTCAAACATTTCTTCTTCCGTGCTTTGTGTATTAAAACTATACAGTGAGCTTATAATTTGAAAATAAAATTGTTTAAGTGTAATGTCCTGTATATCTTTGTAATTTTAATGAGCTTTATTTTGACATTCATTTCCTACTCCTAAATTTAAGCTTTTAGAATTTAAGCTTCGCCTGCTTTTATCGTTTTTTCGTATTTGTTATTTCTGGTTTCATCAGTGATTGATTTTTATTTTCTAAAACTGGTTTTTTGTTGTGCTCGGAAAGTTGCTAGTGTTGGTATTCGAATTATAATGGCGTTTGTTTATTATCCCTTGAAATCTTAAAGGGCTTAACTTTGTTTATATGTTCAAACATGCCTATCTAAATAACAATTGAATTTAAGGTTACGAAGTAATATATACAATTAAAGCTCATTAAAAGGGATACAAGTATAAAAATATACAGCGTTTTCCGTTTGAAAAAAAGCCGAAATTATTGAATTTGAAAGTGTTGAGCGCTCTGTATAGCATTAATACCCACAATCACTATATTACACTCGAAAGGTAGTTCACGAAAAATATAATTTTTTGGTAACATCTTCGTCCATTCAACGGTTTTCTGTTATTTACAGGATCTGGCTCAAAGTTCAGCATCTTCAAAACCATTGATGTTAGAGTGATACAACTTGATATCGAAACGATTAGCATTTCAATGCAAATCTTTTAAGTTGTTTAAATATAGGGCGTTGCATTAAAAAAAAAGAAGTTTGATTCGCCACACTTTTTTAAACCACCTTGTATAATCAAAATTATTTTAGTAATGTGTATCACATTCGTCATTTATATACGCCGTATTTATGTAACTCTTATAGCGTTAAAAATATTTTTGCCGCCTTATCGTAGCAGGACCCTGTATGAAATTTAATCATATCATGTCAAACAGACATAAACCTAATAAAGACCTTGGCGAATAAATCATTCGGCGATTATCTCTTACTTATATACAGATCACTCATAAGATCAAAAATAAATTACGGTTCTATAGCGTATGAATTAGCCAAAACGTCACTTTTGAGGCAAATAGACAAAATCAAAAACACAGCAATATGTATAGCACTTGGTGCGTACCATAAAAGCCCGATAGAAGGTGTGTACTGTGAAGACGGTGAGCCACCCCTATACTAGAGACGCAAATATCTAAGTCTTGCCTTCGCCACGCAGATTGCTTCATAAATAGAAAATCCCGTCTACAAAAACACCTTTTCCAAAAGATTCAGCAATATCTATAAAAAAGAGCTGTTCCACCATTCTACGAACGATTAAATAGATGCATATCTGAACTCAATATATTACTCCCACCGAAGTTCCTCTCTGTTGTCTCAATACCGCCATCTTAGACTATAAATCTCCCATCTCCGACACTTCTATAACTCGTTATAACAAGCAAGAGACCAACCCCAACCAATCCAAACACACCTAATAAACATTCTTCACAATCTTCTTGATTGAACCCAAAATATAACGGGTGGTGACTTACGCGACGTATAGTACGGTTCTAGTTTATAAACTTTATAAACTCAAGAAATCGGTTAAACATTGGACACTAAACACGTGGGATAGAAGTGAACGAGTGCTAATTACCACATTAAGAAAAATTGCACACACTACGTTTTCGAATGGCCACCTTATAAAGCGAAACGAACAACCGCTCTGTGATGTGTCTAACTCCACAATATCCGTGAAACACGTACTTGTTATGTGTCCGTTACACTTATTTTAGGTGAAAAGTGCAATATTAAAAAACTAATTTCGTACCTTAAAAACACTAAATATCACAATAAAATTTAAGACCGCTAAGTGTACTCTCAAACACGGTATTGTGCCAATGTAGTATTATGAATAATTTTATATCCAACTTGTAAAATAGTCATTGTTACTACAGAAAGCAGTCAGATCAATCTTCAGCACAGTAGGGGCGCTACGGCAGATCTGATGAGCGCCCTAACTGGCAGGAGAGAAATAGTCCTCATTCAAGAACCGTATGTTTACAGGAATAAGGTCAGGGGACTGAGGATGGCCAACTACGATGTAGTGGTTGGCGAGGAAGTAAATGATCGACCCAGGACCTGTATCATGGTGTCCAGGGATCTCAGCATGGTACCACTACCGCAGCTGGGAACCAAGGACCTCACTGCAGCGGTTCTGGAGTATCAGGTAGGTGGTAGAAACCATAAGGTAGTAGTAGGAAGCGCGTATTTTCCCTCGGATGACGCGCGTATACCTACGGAGGAATTCGAACGCTTAATATCGTTTGCGAGAGATAAAGGTCTTCCGGTAATTGTCGGATGTGACGCCAATGCACATCATTCGGTGTGGGGGAGCTCAGACATTAACCCTCGGGGCGAAACCCTACTAGAATATTTGGCGTCCACGGATCTTGAGATAATGAACAAAGGTACAGAGCCCACTTTTGACAATAGCATCCGAAAGGAGGTAATTGACATTACAGTGGCCTCTAGGTGTTTTTCAATCAATATTGAAAACTGGAAAGTGACGTCGGATATCGTGACATCTGATCATCGTATGATCAGAATGGAAATGAATTCCGACAAGCCTCTGGAAATTCCCTACCGGAACCCCAGGGCAACAGACTGGGAAAGTTATCGTTCCAGTCTCGTTCGCCAAGGAGGCCAACCAGAGGAAGGTATATGCACAAAAGAACAATTAAGTAAAGACGTAGAGCAACTGGCAAGTAAAATTGTCTCAGTTTATGAGGAGGCTTGTCCTCTCAGGGAAGCTCGAGTTCGTAGTGTACCATGGTGGACCGGCACTCTAGCCGATCTGCGCAAGGAATCCAGGCAAATCTTTAATCGAGCTATCAGAGAAGGGACACAGGCCTCATGGGACACTTTCAAAATGGCCAGGAATAGGTTTAAAAATGAGTTAAGGCGCAGCAAAAGATCTAGCTGGCAGAAATACTGTGCAGAGTTAAACTCAGTATCAGACTCTGCTAGACTGATGAAAATCTTAAGCCGCGAAACTAGCCAAACAGTAGGAGCGTTAAAAAAGGTCGATGGGATGTGGACAGCATCCAGAGAGGAGTCTTTACAATACCTTCTGGAAGTCCACTTTCCAGGAGACGGCGCCATCCAATCAGCACCCATAGCTGAACAGGAACCAGTTCCTATAGAGAACTGGCAGTTCGCTGAGGGAATTATAACGGAAGGTGCAGTCACATGGGCAGTACAGGAGTTTGATCCCTTTAAATCGCCGGGGCCAGATGGGATCTTCCCAGCATTGCTTCAGAAAGGCCTGGATATCCTTCTTCCACATATAGTAAGAGTATATAGGGCCAGCGTAGCAATGGGATGGGTCCCAGAACAGTGGAAGGCAGCCAGAGTGGTCTTTATTCCCAAGACGGGAAGGGAGGACTACACAACTGCCAAATCATTTAGGCCCATTAGTCTTACATCCTTTCTTTTAAAGACCTTGAAAAGGATCATTGATAGGCATCTAACGGAAAGGGTAATAAGATCACACCCATTCCACAGGAATCAGCACGCATACAGACATGGAAGATCGACCGAAACTGCACTCCACGCTGTCGTGCACTACACTATAAGGAAGTGGCCCTTGCAGTACTTTTTGACATTGAAGGCGCATTTGACAAGGCAAGAACGGCTACAATATGTCAAGCCTTACAGGCCAGGGAAACCCCTCCCGTTCTGGTCAGTTGGGTGAGAACAGCACTGGAGCAAAGAACCGTGACGGCAAACCTAGGGGACTGTTCAGTGGGGGCCAGGGTGACGGGAGGTTGCCCGCAAGGCAGTTGCCTCTCACCTCACCTGTGGTGTCTTATAATGGACGGTCTACTGGGATGCCTAACGAAGGAGGGCTTCTATGCACAACCATATGCAGACGATGGACTGATACTTGTTACTGGCAGGTTCCTAAACGTCGTTTGCGATAGAATGCAGGTAGCTTGCAGGATTATTGAAAGATGGTGTGAAGAGAAAGGGCTGTCGGTAAACCCACTAAAGACTGAGATAATTCTCTTCACAATAAGACGAAAACTTCAGGGTCTGAGGATACCCATTATGTACGGAAGACCACTTGCATTAGTGCAAGAGGTCAAGTACCTGGGGGTAATCCTCGACAGCAAATTAAGTTGGAGGTCGCATGTAGACAGGACGGTGAAGAAGTCGACAACGATCTTATGGCAGTTGTGCAGAGTTAGAGGCAAGAACTGGGGGATAAACCCCAAGAATCTGCACTGGCTCTACACATTGGTAGTAAGGCCAAGAGTTCAGTACGGCTCAGTGGTCTGGTGGCCTAGTGTAGAGCGCCCCAGTATTTCCGTAAGATTGGCAAAGGTCCAACGACTAGCCTGTCTCGGAATTACAGGGGCAATGAGGACAACCCCAACAGCCGCACTGGAGGTAATATTGGGACTCCAGGGCCTCGACACTTGGATAAAGAGAGAGGCCATGGCTACCCACCTCAGAATGCGGGATACGGGGCTATGGAATGACCAGGGTGTTCGCACGGGCCAAGCTAGGATCGCCGACATGGCTGCTAGAGAAATACCTCTATCAGCCTACAGGGTAACCGAAGCAGAGGACCGGCTAAGGTTAGAAAAAGGATACTTTCTCACTATCCCAACAAGGGAACAGTGGGAGCAAAAAAGGGTTAAGCTCCAGTAGAATGCCTTGATATGCTACACGGATGGTTCTCGAGTGGCGGAAAGGCAATCCCCTGGAGCAGGAATTTATATGGAAGGCCGGGGGGTGCAAGAGAGCTATGCTTTAGGAAGATTCACCACGGTATTCCAAGCAGAAGTTTATGCCATCCTATCGGTGGCAACAAGGAACGAGGTTAGGATATCCCCAGAGCAAAAAATTTATATTTGCTCCGACAGCCAAGCCGCACTAAAAGCAATCTTCTCGGCCAGGACAAGATCAGCTCTTGTCCAGGAATGTGGAGATGCTTTAGCCGAATTGGCAAGGGAAAAGGACGTCGAGCTCATCTGGGTCCCGGGACACACGGGGGTCCAAGGCAACGAGAAGGCGGACGAACTAGCCAAACTCGGAGCCGGGGAAACTTGTTTTGAACCGCAACCTTTTTTGGGTATAACAAGGCAGCAGGTCTCAGCAGCCCTAACCGGGTGGGCCTACAAGACCAGCGAGGAAAAGTGGAAAGGATGCAGGGGCTGTCGTCAGGCAAAGTACCACATAGCGGGATTTGATTCAAAGAAATCGGTCTGGCTAATGGGAAGGAGCCGAAGAACCACAAATCTTTTGATAGGGATCTTGACAGGCCACTGTAAACTAAAGAGACACCTAACACTGATAGGAGTAGAGGAAGATCCCATCTGCCCAAGATGTGGGAGGGACGAGGAAACGTCCTTTCACTACTTGGGAGAATGCGAAGCGTACCAGCGACTGAGGTATAGAACCTTTGGAGCACCTACGCTTCGAATGGAAGAGTTGAACTCCCTATCCTGGGCCGAAATTCTGATCTTCATTAGAAAATCAGGAAGGTTTAAGCAGGGAGAAGAGCCCATCGAAGAGGACGATAATGAAGACGGTTGAGGGGATGGCATGGGGTTGGCAAAAAGGGCCTATGGTGGCCTACTTGCTAGACTTCGGTTTCCCCACAACTACTACTACTACTACTACTACTACAGAAAGCGCTAATAAGTAGTAACCCTCGCGGTTGATGCATTGCACTAAATTTAAAAAAAAAAATTGTCATTTATGGCTTGTGTCGTGAAGCTGGCTCCTTTATAAGAGTACCTGTCCTTGTATCATGATAACTAAACGATCAACAGCTAATGCTAATAGAAAGTTTCTTGTACAGGAGTTTCAAGATACGTTACATAGTTATAATCTACAGCTGTAGCTATAATGGTAGCGAGTTACATTGTATGGAACAGATCCTCCTATTGTCTAGAAATGCTTATCTTGCAACCTTAAAGAATGAATCATCTGTTGTTTAAAGTGCTGACTTTGTAACCTTGTATACACCTGCATCTGGTCACGAGGCATACTTGGAAGACAAGCTTATCTTAGCTGATAAGGAATACTATATAAGCTAGTGCATGATATTTTATCTTCAGCTTCTTAGAGTACACGTTAAATATAAGAAATTGTCTGTCTGTATCTTGAGCTCCAACGAGCAGCATTGCCATTGTAAAATAAAAGTGTTTTTTAAAAAGTCTTTTCGACGGGTCTTTTTATTTAACTAGCGTCAATTTCCTAACCATCTTACTTTATTTTACGAAGTAATGAGTTGTTTCGAGATTTTTGCGGAAATAGCCGTTTTTGTGTCTTCTGATTCAGAAAAGTTGGTTTTAGAAGTGAAGTCTGCCCGTTAGTCTGTGAGTCTGTCAGTTTGTTAATTTATATGCATCCCCTCTACAGCCGAAATGCTTTATCCGATCTACCAGAATATCTATGTATATGTTTTTAATATAATTTTGGAGATCCCAGTGACATTTAGTTAAAATCGGTCAAGCGAAAGTAGTTCCGTTTTCTGAGAAATTTTTATTGTTATTTTTAAGCAACATCATGCATTATGCAATTATGTACACCTTTTGTTTAAAAAGTTTTCTTGTAAGAAATATAGTTTTTGAAAAAAGTACAAAACTAAACAATGGTATTTCTTTAAACAGTAATTGTTTATAAATTTTGAAAGAACAAGTTTTTTGTAAGAAGTATATTGATAGGCTACGAAAGGCTAAAAGAGAGATGGAACGCAGCATGATTGGCGTGAACCTGAAAGACAGAAAATCTAACATATGGATTAGACAACAAACTGGTGCGAGCGATGTGGTAGAATTAGTGGCAACCAGAAAATGGAGTTGGGTGGGACACATCATGGGGACAAACGACGATAGATAAACCAGGAGAGTTCTAGAATCGCGACCGCGACAAACTAAAAGACGTGTAGGACGACTACCGCTTCGATGGTCCGGTGACACCGCAAGGATAGCTGAAAAACTATTACAGAGAAAAACAAGATGGAGAAAAGTGAAGGACTAAAGGGGAGACCTACATCCAGCAAGGATGAGCGAAGGTTGAAGGAGAACAGAAGAGTAAAAAGATCAAGGTCACTAGCATTGCATTATGTTATCCCCTTGTCTAATTTCATTCTAATATTCTGAGTTCAGTGGGTTAGTTTGCATATTGCTTAGTGTAAACTAGTTATTGTATGAACCTCTTCTATGCAATATTATTTATTTCATTCCAGCTACTTTTCTTCGTGTTCAGTACGTAGACTGCGCTTCTTTTCCATGTGTTGGCTGGTCTTATTTTATTCTTTCCCATTTGATCCTTCCGTCTTTTCTTTGTACATTTTTAGTTCGCATGCGACGTAGCTTCTTTGTTATTAGTCAGAATAATACTGTCTGCAAATTCAAATCCTGCGGCACCTATGCCAACTTCCGAGTTAGTTTGTTTCTGTTATTTATTGCCGTTCTCATATACAATTTACAGCCACAGGGAAAAGAATTGGTGACAATGTGCACTCTCGTCAAACTCCACATTCTATCCTTATTGTTTTTCTCACATTTTCGTTGTGTATTATTAATTTGCAACTTGTGACTTCTATAACGCAGCTTCATTATTCGCATACGTTTTTCATAGTATTCCTCGGTTGATATGGCTGAACACTTTATTAAGTTTCAAGAACCTGAAATGGATTTGCTTCTGCCATTATACGCCGTTTCAATGATTATTCGTAGAATAAGCAATAGTATCATCTCCAGTTCTCTTTATATTCTCGCTAATGGTTAATGCTGTGAGTAAATTATTATTTTTTTCTTGGTCCTCGTTGAAGCGGCACTTCTTTTAGACTCAACATAGTGTATATGCACCTTATTTTCGTCGTAGAACAGGCAGTTTCGGCCACCGAAACGGGATCCCTTCTTCTGTGTGGAATTTTCAAGGTTCTACCTTTCAAGTCGCCTAGTAGATGTACCCGTGCGTAGGGACTGTCGTTGGGTGACTATTGTGCGTCGGACGCTTATCTTGTGTATTAGGAAGATTATATTTTTAGAATATGTTTACAGTTTTTTACTTTTATTTAGTTGTGGCTTTTATTCCACGTATGTATTCACTCAATAAAACGACCAATTATAGTTATTTACTATAGAAGTAGTGTCATGTGGATATCGCCCACTAGAGAAATAGTTTGGTCCACGAATTTCCTAGTGTTGGTCTGTTGGTAATACTCCTAACACCAGGTGTGCAGTACAAATTTTATCCCAATAAACTCAGAAGACGCATCAAAACCAAAATTCTTTGTTTAAAATCACAGTACTTGTATGTTTTAACCTTTTCGGTTGCCAAGTGACAAAACTCACTCGTTATCGTAATTAAAAAGTCACTTGTGTAATATTGGCGTTGCGATTGTTAACATCTCTATAGTTAAGGGCGTTTAGAGAGAGATATTGGATACACACTTTTACTGGCAAAATTCTGTGTATTCAATGTATTTTTCCCAATTTTTGAAGTATAAGTATTTTGATTCCCTTCTGGGAAAAAAATTGTGTTTGTTTATGTAATCGCCAAGGCACCAACCCAATTATTTGAAATACAAACATGATAAATCACATTATTTCATTTACATACTAAACCAATATTATACTGAGCTAGCATACAATTCTAATCGATAGATTTTGCTTAGAATTTGCCCTTAAGTACACAGCTACTTCTAACTAGTAAATTTCTAAAGCATTAGAATATTTTAAAGTCCAGGCTTCATTGATGAATACAATAGTAGGTTATTGCATACTTTCTGTATATAGTGAAGGTTTTTTACATATATTCTACTGCAAATATGCACTGTTTTGCAGTATCCTTCCAAAACTCTGTTTATCACTTAACTCTTAATCAAAAGTTAAGCTTCAGGTTTCTTTGCTAATTTCAAACTTGTAAGGACTGCAGTAAGTGCAAGGAAAAACTTACCTGGTCTCCACTCCGCGTAATGGACAAACGTCGGCCTGTACTACATTTAACCAACACGTTCAGATAATTAAGACAACTA
The DNA here is from genome assembly GCA_940337035.1 of Agriotes lineatus. Taxonomy (NCBI): domain Eukaryota; kingdom Metazoa; phylum Arthropoda; class Insecta; order Coleoptera; family Elateridae; genus Agriotes; species Agriotes lineatus. The sequence continues at coordinate 191,100 of CALNHX010000856.1, forward strand.
ATTCCGCCTACACTCTGCTGATGGCGGCGTTGTAACTTTATATGGCCGCACTAAAGCTTCTAATCTAAACGGCGTCAACCAAACCAGATTTCGTTATTACCGCCATTTTGCACATGTTATATTGTCTCGCGGATAAGAAAACCCCGCCTTTAACACCAAAACATTCGTGGAAATATGCATCAGAAACTGCGCCTTGTGATGTTAAGTTTAGGTTCAACCTAGGAATTTGCAGTGTCGTCAGTTTCATTTCTATTTGTTAGTTAATTGCTCACAAGGGGAAAGTGAAAATAACTCTTATTAGAAAGATGAAGATATGTGTCTATGTATAGTTTGAATAAACCTTTTTCCAGTTCTAAACAATAATTACAAAACAATAAGCTAACCCTCATAATACATAGCTTGGATAAAGCTTTTCCTGTTCTGAGTATTTAGCTATTTGGTTCGCTATAACTTCCAAAATCAGTTAATATAAATTATATGATCCACTGCGAATAATTATGGGATGCTGTTTTATATATTTAGTAGATGTTGCAAGCCAAAGCTACATGAGTCGATATAGAACGTGAACACAATACCTATATGACGTTCTATGAGAGAAAAAATGACGAGCAAGTTTTTGATTACAGGTACAGGTTACACAAAGAAAATTGCCACATCTAGATTTATGTGATCGTACTTCATCCACTTCGTGTCTATAGCAAGAAATTAGGAAAGTTCGATTTATGAAAGTTAAGGCTGGCGAAATAACGCAACTTTTTCTCTTTGCAACTGACAAAGTTTGATGGGCTTACGTTTATTTACAACCTTTTTCTGTCACGAGAATTCTATATTGCTTACTTGTGATTTTTACGTCTCGTCTGCAAGGAAGCGTAGAGGCAAAGTTGGGAATTATTAAAAAGGCCAAATACAGACTGACACGCTCCTTGACTGCCGATTTAGAAAGCCTTGCATAGAGGCAGCTATCCGCGGTGAAATTTATTTCCCAAACACGTCCTGCATTTAGCCTGAACTTATCCAAGAGCGTGTTAATCAATGGCGAAACTTTGCCCAACTTTCTCCATAATCGTCCGGGTAGACAGAAATATTAAATTAAATTGCTTTGCTATTCTAAACCGATTCGATATTACGGTAAGTTTGCGGAATAAATTATATCTGGCGTCCGACAGCTTTCTAAATTAACGGCTTTGAAAAAGGCGTGAATGGTAATCAGCAGCCATTCTTTTATTTCATTCTGCTTAATAATTAATAATTCCAAAAGGCATTAATGTCCAGTAAATTTTAAAGGGCGCCCAGTGAATTTTCCGTATTGTGTATTTCAGCACAATTTAATTAAATGTAAGGCTATTAATTATGAACACCAACCTTTCCACTATATTTCTAACAATTGTGAATGATTGTAATTACTAGTGATTTGAAATTTATTACTTCATCCTAACGAAGAAAACATTCATTGTAAATGTTGTCGTTTGACATAAAGTAAAACTACTTTTCAATAATCTAGTTTTTATGTTATTTCATATCAAATGTACTTTTGGGACAATATTTAAGTATTATAACAAAATGTGGTACATACGCGGTGCAACAATAAACTGTATGGGCTGAGGTATCACTTGTCAGTAAATTTATGGGTTATGTGGTTACGCGTCAAAAGCGTACTTAGCATTAGAATTTACTTTGTTGCATAAATTTAATTGCGTGAACGCATCTCTGATTGTGCTCGTTGTTACATTAAGTTTTGCTGCTAACGAAACGGAAAAATAGCTCCGACTAACTCGGGAGAAGGGCGGAGACGACTTACTTTCGAAAAAAAAACAGAAGTAAACTTTTTGGCGACAAGTGATTCCTTATGGCGATGCACCCCAAGAATTCTTGAGCCACCAAGCCACTAAATTGCTTTCCTATATCGTAACAAAAGACAACATAACAGTAAAACTCAAGTCTCGGTAAAATCGTATAATGATTACTGATTCAGTTAGTGCATGATAATTATTAATAATTGTAAACTGATATTCAAGATCGATTTATTTAGAAAACCTCCATACAATTTCCTAAACAACTGTCGAATGTAATGCGATTAGCTTAGCAATCAGGTACTTGCTTCTCCGCCGATAATATTAAAAAATGAAGGGCTGACATCGTAACCAATCCTGCAAATTCATTAACTAAGGAACTAACTTGGGAAGGCTTGTTCAACTACTCACTGAGCTAGCAAATACCATAAACTGAGTTGCTAAAATTACGCCTAAACATATCACTCAATTTCAGCTAGCGAAAATGTAGTTTAAAAAGGTCACACACAAAATATAGGTTTAAAGAAATGGTGAAGCCAATAAATTAATTATATACTTATATTGCTCGAAATATAGTAATTCATATCCAAATAATATGAGCAAAGCAATTTCAAACCAACAAGATGCTTGATGCGGTTGAAGTACAAATCGCTTGGGCCGTCGACCGTGCGGCGACCCTAAATATCCTTCTACGGCCACGACTTCCTCTAGGAATAACGTAGAGCTTAACATGAACCTCTACCCCAAAAGTTTCAATGAAACGTTCAACGCATCCACCAAAAATTAGAAATCGATCTAATACAAGATAAAATATCTTACCAGAATCTGCCTTTAATTCACTCACAAATTGATTAAGCAATTGCCAGGCGTGTTTGGGGTTAGGATTCCATTCCAACCACTTCGGGAAATTCTGATTCGAGCAATGATGTTCAACAAACTCACATCCTTGAAATAAGTCAGTAACTATACACAGAGATGCATAAGGGTGCGCCTTCAGGCCGATGCCTTTAGAATAAAATCGAATTAATTAATTTTTGCAATTCGTACCGCAAAAGAACAAATTCCCCCATACCGTCTAGAGGTCGATTAAAGCACGTAACGGAACAACAGTAGCCTACCTACTAGGCGTTCCCATACTCATAAAGTGAAAAATGAGGAATCAAATTCTGAAAATAAACGGTCTCATCGTTAATCGTGTGAACGGTTCTTTAGTCGCCGTCTGCATTACGCCCACACAGTGGTTATCTGCTATACTGGCAAACTTTCGCTGGGTTTCTGACAGCAATCACACATTTTATATGTGCCTAAGAAAAGTTTATCTTGTAGTGCAGGCGTCTTCTGTTTCCCTTTTCGAGATACCATGCGACTTGTCGGATCTCGAATAGCGTCCTTTTTCTGTGGCATCAGCTTGGCAACTTATATGTAATTTTTGTGCCCCCGAGTTAGCCTGCCTATTTAGAAGGCTATTCGTGTAGGCATCGCTTGCTAAGAATTTTGGGTCTGAAGCACGTATTTTGGACGTATTTTTGTGTCCACGTTGATTAGACGGATCATTCGCTATAAGTTGTTAATCGTCCTGGCATAAAAGACTGTATTACAGTGTTTAGTTCATTTTGGTTTTGATAGCGTTTTGTATTTAGCTGTTTGCATATGGTATTCCTAGCTTTTACGGGAGTCTCTACAATTCGCCGATACAGCCTGTATTGGAGGGCGTGCATTTCCTCCGTCCTAAGAGCCCCATTCGACCTTGATTCACATCGTCTGAACAATTCGCTTAACAGTCGTATTTCGCTTGTAAGCTGGCGATGTCTACAAGCTGTACAGCCTGCTGCCAGCATAGCTGGGAGAGTCCGTTTGAAGGATATTTAGCTATCCTCTGTAGAAGCTTGGCCCCTCAGAAAAGTCCTTACGACCTAGTGAACTGCGTCGACGCAGCTCCATCAGAGTTCTGAAAGTATGTTCTTGGCGTAGCGTTCCAACTTTCGTGTGGTGCTATTGAATTTGACGCACCTGGAATATTCTGAATTGGATTAATGACATTCGCCCTACGAGCATTGAAGTGTTAACGTAGAGTAAATTCGAGTAAAAGTGCTTGTAGTTTATGCCTATGTGGTTAGCCTTTACTTGCTCATTCTTGTGGATTAATTAGTAGTATAAAATGCTATTTGGGGCGGCGCCTCTCGCTTAAGTACTGCTCTTAGAACCTTTTCTACTAGCTATTCTAAGCAACGTTTGCTAATAGAGCTATTGCACTGTTTATAATGTTAACTGTCGTATTTCGTTACTGTTACCTTTTGTATTTCAGATATTGTATGATTTCCTGCTGCGGTTTATTTGAGTTTATAAGTTATTGATCATACTAAGTATATTTGTTGTAAATACAAACTTGTTGGCGCTCATAATATTTGCTGCTAACATTTTATAAGAAACCGCACTACGTCTTCACGGAGCTTAGTTGGCGTGTCCTCAAGTATACTCGCGTACCGTCGCGATATTTGAGGTTCTGGCAATTTAGGAAAAAGTAAAGCTAACAATGTGTCAACTTTTAGCATGTTTATAATAATGGGTTGTACAATTTTTATTAGAGTGATTAACTAAGACATGTTCCAGCAATTTAAGCTGTAAACAGAAGTAATTATAAATCTAATTAGCAAAAATCAAAGGAGGTTACTTACTAAAAGAGTAATAGAAATTAAGTGAGAAGTGGCAAAACAGGCTAAGTAGAATGGCTCTCTTACTTAGAGAGCTATAACTACAAGTAGAAATGTAAAAACGATACCTTATAAAAAAAGACATTTCACTGGACGAAAAGAGTAATTGAATAAAGTGTTTTCCAAAAGCTTGACTCAGTATGCACGTGAAGCGTGAACCATCTTATGCAGTAAAGAGAGGAGAAGAGTTTGAAGACGTGGGATGGGGGAAAAGGTATTGAAGGAGGTACAGGTACACAAGAGTGAAACCGCAAAACGCATGTGAAAATAGCAGCTTAAGAAAGAATATTACAAGTTCAACCAAGACCTTTATATAGATGAAGATAATGGGAGTAACTATTTGGAGGAAATATACTGAGGATTACTTAGATGGGGAAAGTATTGAAGAAAGCACAAGAAGAAAAAACTGGAAAATAAGTGTTAAGACGGAGATATACCATGGTAGGACATATCTATCAAAACCAGCAAAAACCAATTATTGCAGAGAGAGAGAGAGAGAGAGAGAGAGAGAGAGAGAGAGAGCTGAATAAAGTAGTATACAAGGGCAACCAAGATATCTACATAGTGCACATAATGGGATATATTAGTTGAAATAGTTATTAGGAGGAAATATGCTGAGAAATTTTCAGGTGGGGGGGGGGGAGGAGAGTATTGAAATAAATACAAGGGCAAAGAAACAGAAAAAGCCCTATTAAGAAGAAGATCTGCAGATTTCAGAAAGAGTTAAAACTGTAATACACAAGGCAACCAAAACCTTTACATAAGATATGAGTTACAGTAGCTATTTGGAAAAAGTATACTGAGGATTAGTTGAGTGGGGACGTAATATTGAAGCAAGTGCAAAAAGATAGAAAGAGGAAAAGGCGTGTTCAGAAGAAAAAACATTCGATCTGGCATGCCCTAAGGCAAGTAACACTGATGAAATCCATTACTGAAAAGAGAGCTAAAGAAATAAATACACAAAGGCGACCAAGGCATATACACACTGCAGATAATGGAAGATGTGGGTTACGATAATTACTTGGAGGAAGTATGATGAGGATCAGTTGGTTGGGGAGAAATATAGGAAGAATTGAACAGTAAATCCATGTAAAGAGGAAGTTATACGACTATAGAACATAGTCTAAAGCATAAAAGGCAAATAATGGCAATTATTGAGGAAAAAGCTTAATAAAGAAATACACAAAGACAACAAAGACTTTACATCGATCTAGATTCCCCAGGAGATGATCCAGATAGTGGGAGGACCAGAAGAGTAGAAGATGATACCCGGTCAGATAAAGACACTTGATTCAAACTCCATCCGCGAGCAGCCCTAAGCTCTCCTGGTTGTAGAACCCCAGTCTCCTGCAGCCGGAGCAGATTTTCCAGTCAAGCTCTTACAGTCTCAAGTCGCCGCCAGCCTTGCTCATCTTGGAAAGCCAGCCACCGCCAGCTTCACTTCACCCCGAGACCGAATTTTATTCGGGCTAAGAGATTTAAACCAGAAGAAGCCCTCCAGAAAGTCAAATATTTTCATAAATTCCTAAGCCTGAATCCACGCTCGGCATCATTACCGGAGTATACCTCTAAAACCCGCCCCTAACCTATCATTCAAGCCGACGTATGCGGCAACAGAGTATACCTATAAACCAGCCCCTAATCTACCTTTCAGGCGACAGTCTTCGATACCGAAGTATACCACCCCTTCTCCTGCAACCAGCTGGTTCAGGGCTTCTGACACTACAAGCGAACTGTCAGGTACGAGTCAGCCCTCTACAATTAAACTGATTACGGCTTGATAGGAACGGTTCTAGCACAACTAACACCGTCATTAATCGAAGACATAACTTACGTGGCGCCGAAGTCTTCTCCTAGTCATCAGCATCATCCGACGATATCCGCTGGTGAAATTAAAGCTCGTCGAACTTACTCAGCGTTTACAAGGATTAGACCACGGTGGGTCAGAAAATTTGAGCTCATTCGAATTCGGACAAGAGCTAAAGAGAAAGATATACAAAGGCAACCAATGCATGTACCTAATATGAGTTGTAATAAGTAATTGGAAAAAGTATGCTGAGGATTAGTAGGGTGGGGAAGAAGTACTGAAGCAGGTATAGTAAGAAATAAGTAGAAAAATGCAATTATTAAAGAAATACATGACTAATATTTGTAAAATTGGACAACACCTTTTCTAGCAATGAGACTAAAGCGATAAATTGAAAATTGAAAAATACATTTAAGACTTTAATCTGAAAATGTTTTTCAAAAAACATATACGTTGGCACACAAATTGTTCATGTATACTTAAAGGTAAATGTGACGCAGTCCAACTAAATAGCGGATACGACCTATCGGCTTCCAGTGCTATGAATTCGCATGTCACCCAAACGTGAGCTTTATTTATATAGCAATGTGTAATATTTGTCATCAGCAGCACAGATAAGCACAAAATAGGCATGTAATTCGATCAATTGTTTCAAAACTTAATTTAATCGCCAAGGATAATTTTCAGCATTTTAAGTTGTCTCTCTAGCTTTACCGTAGCAATAAAAGCACAAGATGTTAGTTTTATGTATAAAGAAAACACATACGATCTTTAAAGAAAAACGGCTCAAGAGAAGATCCATGTAGTGTACCTCTCTAACATATTTGATGTGTAATATGGAATTATAGACTGACGTGTATTGTCATTAATAGTTGAGATGGACCAAGCATACTATATTAAAAAAATATGTACTATACAATAAATATAGTTGTGATCTAACGCTAATAATTGTATTGTTTCTAAACGTAGAATATAATGAATGACAAATATATCACATACAGATGTAAAATTGTATTTTCCTTCAAAGACAAATCTGAAGTTGGGATTTCCTTCTGTTGAGATAAAAATTCAAATATCAAAAATAAAAAATACCAGTTGCGCTCTCCCAAGGCTCATTGTTATTCCAAAAGCTTTTAATGTTACTCAAATAATACTCATTGCATTTATATTTGAGAATTCTTGCGCCGCCAAGCCGTTTCATCAATATTCAATGGCTGGGATTAGCCGTCATTTTTATTTCCGATCCCATGAATATTCATCTGCATGCCTTTACGAAAACACAATGCAAGAACGCAACAATCCCGCAAACGTAAGCAGAGTCATATTCGGCCGTATCAGCACTTCTCGCCCATTATTTTTCCGCTGCGAGCGTTCGAGTGAAAAATCAGATAAAACGTGATACAAATCCATGAAATATCGGAGTGTTCTGCAGCGGGTCGGCATAGAAAAGCGAACACAAAGCCGGGGCCTGCGTATGACAGCATTTCTGATGTTGGCAAATAACGACGCTTGTCAACCGCCTCCATATCGCATTCGAGCAGGTATATATTTCTCTGCCAGGGATGTATTTATTCGGAGCACGTGTATCGAACTTTATTATGGCTTTACGTATAAATATAAACGTCTAGAGATGTTAGAGAGGGAAGAAGATAGAGGCGTATCAAATTGGATCTTGTTTGTATCAAAATATCCAAATGTTACGTTTACGAGCCATCTTCAGGTTATCTACGGCTTCTGAACAAATACGAGGTGGCTGATAAGACTATTGGTTTGTTTGGCCAAATAGAGTAGTTGCAAAATATTTTGCAAGCTGCTTCTGAGTAGCCATAGAATCATTATTGCTACTGAAATATGGAACTAATTAAAACATAATTAGGTAGGATGTAATCGACAGATTTATGTATTCAGAAAATTAAAACCGACATCGATATATTTCAGACATCTATCAGAAAACATTTATGTTTGTTCAATGGATATGATGGCAACCATATCTTTTGTTCAGTCACTTGAAATGTAGAATAAGGTTAGATATACTTTAAAAATGTAGAAAACAAGCATGGCTCCGATGATCAATCTGTAACAAATCGTGTTTAATGATATTCTGGAAATAAACTCTTGGAAGAAAGAGGAGTACAAACTAACTAAAAGAAGGATCCAGTAAGTTGTAATAATAGCTAATAAGACGTACAAAATACAAAGAGGTATTTCTATAGCCAAGTATGTGTTACAAGTAATTTACTAGAAACAGCAACAGAAGAACAAACATAGGTACGTAATTACAGGTGGGTGAATTACTATCAAAAACTACTGAGTGACAGTATCACAAACTATATGAAATATTTCTTCGAAAATGCAAATTAATAGATACATAAGGAGAAATAACGTAACAACTAAAAATCTGGTGTGATACACTCACACAACTTCCTTTTACAGTGTTCTTATAATTAGTCAAAAATTTCATTTTTAATTTTTAACCATTTGTCAAAAATTTTCAAAAATTACAAATACTACAAAAACGGTACAAAATAGAGCGTTAGTTGAAGAGACAAATTTTCTCTAGAATTTTAAGGTGAATTCAAAAATGTAATAATATACCGGGTGTTTTATTTAAAATAGGAGTTAATAAAAAAAATAGAAAAAAAAAACAAAAGAAACCCACTTTAGAAGTATTCAACTGGAAAATCACCTATTTCACATCAATACACATTCAAAATGTAGTAAAAATGTAAAGTTTAAAAAAAATCGTTAGAGCCGTTTTTGAAAAAATCGAAAAAAACTGAAAAATTACAAGAGTAAACACCTACTTCCGGTTATGCGATTTTCTTCAAAAGCTTGCTGTCTCATCTAAATAGTACAAAAAACTTATATATGAAGTTTCAACCCCATACCTCTTTTCGTTTTTGAGATATTCTGTTCACAGACACACAGACACAGACAGACAGACAGACCAATGAAAAAAAATATGTTTTTTGGGATCAGGGGACTCTAAAACGTGAAGATCTGTTGAAAACTCAATTTCGAATTTTTGGGGTGAATCCAATACTTCCTTTATAGTATAAGGAAGTAAAAATTGTATATAGCTTTCCACATAGCCAAATACCACCTTGGTGAGGTAGAGGGTAGAGAGCCAGGTTTACGGTAAACAAGTCCTTTGTTCGAATAGGATTAAATATTTCTTCAGCTCATTGGATCAGTATTCAGCCCAGTACCTATTCCACCGGATATAATTAACGCCCCTCTTCTCTGAAGAGTAGTCTGTGAAATAGAGTAACAAGACTACACACACACACACGTGACTGGGAGGTAGCACAATAGGTTCACCTTGAGGCCTAAATTCGCGTGAACTTGGTTCATCCTCCACCCAAAAATTCGAACATTCACATAGCCAACACCATCTATCATACCGGAGGTTGTTATCCGAAGTTCGATCATTCATTCTACTTCTAAGCCCAGTTGGAATTTTAAGTGAATCAACTAGGTCAAATTCACAAATGAGCTGGAACAAGCTGCCAGATGGATCCCTCCCACCAGCTATTACCATTCACCAAAACAGTTACCGCGATAGCTAAAAAGGTTCCGACAAAAATATATACTAAGCTGGAGGAATGGTACCGAACATTTACATCAGGAATTCCAGAAGAACTGAATTCCTTAAATTTATTTCAGGGCAACCTAGACACCGAATAAGAACAATAGAATAGTTATTTGTACAATACCTTGGGAAAAGTGACGTTTGATGAGGGGAGCGATACCGGATTCTGCGGACGTTTGGAGTTGGTTGACAGGAATAAGTTGTAGGTGTTGCATAAGGTGAACATCGGGATCTCTTGAGGATAGGAGCAGTGGTATTTAATATTGGCAGTTTGAGCTGAAGAAGTGATAAGGTTTGTGTTAGTATTTAATATCAAAGCATTTTGAATAACGAACAATATTTAGAAAGAGTAAAATACAAAACAGTACTTACTTTGGTGAGTTAATTGATAGTTATGTCAATGTAAAAATAGATTTCTCAATACCTGGTTTGAGTAAATGTAGAAGTCAAGTTGACATTTGATGTCATTAAATAGTCAAGAATAAAAATAAAAATTTAAACTTCAACTAATAGAGATCTAGATTTGGCGAACCACCCTGAATAAGAGTATTTAATTGAAATAATTGATTTGAAAGTAATTCTAGGTTTACTAACACGGTGCATTGCATTAATTAAGGGCAAGCTTAAAGTGAAATAGTCACTACATAAATTATATGACTAGTTCAAATGTGGAGCTACCATTAAACAGAACCTCCAGGCCTCCAACCCTGCTTTAAATTTATTGTAGACTATGTTAACCTCACCACCGCTTTTGACAGGGTTTGAAACGAATGCTTCCTGCAGAAACTACTCAAGGGTAATACCACAAAAGGAGATTTTTTTTGTTCACATGCAAATTATTGCGTTTAAATTTCTCGAAACCAAAACTGCGTTAAAAATTCCGCGAGACCGCAGGCCGAGTGGAATTTGAGCTGTTTTTGTTGAGAGAAATTTGCAATAATTTGCATGTTGACGAAAAAAATTCTCTTAAAAAATTTTGCCTTGAATGGTTTTGGAAAGATTATTTAACAATATGGGTAGATGACTTTTACCGTGTTCGACAGCACAGATTTTTAACGTTTTCCACTATTAATTCGATACTGGAGCTTCCAACACGATTATTATGAGTTTTTAGAACGACGCTTATTAGCAAACTTTGACTTTGACGTTTTGGTGAAATGTTAGTCAAATGCTACTCACTAAATTGAAATCATTGAAATCAATAGGGCTCGCTTGAAAACACTGTGACATTAGATGTTTTCAATGACAGTTAATTTTGATTGGCCGTTTCTGACAAATTGAACAATTTTCATTGGTTCGTTCATTATAGTGTTGAATAATTAACAAAATACCGTCCAGCTTAATATCCACCTGAATAAATAGTGGCATGTTCTTCCAAGTAATAATGGGTAATAACAAAAATAGGGTGCGGCAACTCAGTAATAGAATACCTTTCGGTCCTTTTCAATCTTTACATCTCCGACATACCCATTATGGATGCGAAAAAAAATGATTACGCTGACGACCTAGCTCTTTTAGTCAGATAGAGAAGTATAGCCGATACGAGCAACTTATTAGCAAAAGATTTAAAACTATTGTGAAAATACTATTATGAATGAAGACTTATCTCTAACATGAATAAAACGGAAGTGGTCGGCTTCCATTTAAACAATAGACAAGCATACCTAGAACCTTACCATATTTTAATAACGACTTACTACGTCACATGTTTTCCCAAAGCATATATACGTGTTACAATGGATATAATGTGATTCAGAAAATAGTTAGAGAATGCTGCAGTTAAAATAGATATTAAGAGTTTTATAACAAAAAATTAAGCGGAGTGACCTGGAGAACAAATACCACCACACTTCTAAACTTTGCTGGCAGTGTGGTTTATTATGCAGCTGCTACGGGAAAATGGGATTAATAGTTGTATGGGGCGGTTCTCTCAATTCGTGGATAGCTGCTCAAAACAGGGAGCTTGACTGCAATTTGGTGATAAAACAACTTAAAATAGTATGTTTGATTTTGACCGGTCACCTGGTATGTGTATATTAAAATAAACAATCCAGGTGAGGAAGGTCAGATTCCTGTTTCATGGAGGACCTACCATTGCGAGGTAAAAAATTGGTACGTCAGTTCATTGGTATGTAAATACGACTTTCACCAATAGTTTCTACGATTTGGTAATCGCATGAGTGTACCTCGACACTCTAAAAGGGTGAAAGAAATTGTGAATTAAAATAAATGAAAGAAAATGTAAAATTGCCTCTGTGAAAGTCGGTGTAAATATCAAAATATTAAAAACACTCACGCGGGTTCTTCAAATACGTCACTCTTGTAAAATTTGCTATTTAAGTGCACTTCACTATGCCAAAGTTTTTAAAATTCTGCCTATTTTATAATGCAGTCGTACCACAAACGTATCTGGCAATAATATCGAGAGATAAAAAAAAACTGTTTCTCAGCAGGTTGTGAAATGAAAAGTCACGTCTTTACTTGTGTCAGATAATAATTAGTTGTCAATTTCTGTACGAATCTGGCAAATTGTTAATAGTAATTTAGGATACAAGTGCGTAAAGCTACTCTTTAGGCACGAGTGGGGTAGAATTAAAACGCGAGTGAGCGAGCGTTTTAAGCCCCGCGAGTGACTAAAGATGCTTTACGCATGTGTATCGTTCAATATTTTATCTACGATAGAATCTAGAACACGGTAAATATAAAAAAAAATATGTAAATTAGGATTACCAGCAACCGGTCGTAATTTTGCGTGTTTTAAAAATTTTAAAACACGTTGCTACTGACAACGTGTCTAATGAAATTTTTTAAACACCTAACTACTGACGACGTAAACTAATGAAACAATGTTATTAAACAATCATTTTACAAACTTAAAACTGCCAACTAAAAGGCAATTTTACAAACTGTCGTAGATAATAGTAATTTATGATACAAGTGCGTAAAGCTACTCTTTAGTCACGAGTGAGGTAGAGTTAAAACGCGAGTGAGCGAGCGTGTTAATCGCCGCGAGTGACTAAAGATGCTTTACACATGTCTATCGTACAATATTTTATCTACGATAGAATCTAGAAAACATGGTAAATATAAAAAAAATTAAATGTAAATTAAGATTATCAGCAACCGGTCGTAATTTAGCGTGTTTTATAAAGTTTAAAACACGTTGCTACTGACAACGTGCCTAATGAAATATTTTAAACACGTTACTATTGACGACGTAAACTAATGAAAACATGTTATTAAACAGTCGTTTTACAAACTTAAAACTCCCAACTAAAAGGCAATTTTACACACTGTCGTAGATAAAATGATTTTTAATACATTTCAAAGAGCATTCATTATTGAAAGCTACTTTCGGAACGGCCTTCAAGTTGACGGAGAATGGACCTATTCTATTCCTCCTTGTTTTGTGGAATTCCGAGCCAGGTATCCCAATGAAAATATTACATATCGCAAATTTTATGAGTTGGTTAAGAATTTGGTCAGCAATTTTCGAGAAACTGAAAGTGTTGGAAGGAAAGGAGGGTGTGGTAGGCCAAAGAAGAGAGTACCTGCTTTAATTGAAACTGTTAGACAACGAATTGACGAGGCTCCAAAAACACAATTTACACATGTATGCCAGCAAGTTGATGATTTAAGTTACGGTACATGCCACAAAATATTGAGACAAGATTTGTATCTGCATGCTTACCGATTTATTTCCGTTCAGGATCTTTTAGAACAGGATTATCCAAAAAGAGTTCAGTTTTGTAGTTGGTTTTTGGATAATCTCAATGATGAGCAATTAAATTTAACCTTTTTTACGGACGAAGCCTGGTTTTACCTTAATGGGTATATTAATTCACAGAATATGCGAATTTGGAGTAGCGAGAATCCACACGTTACCATTGAAGCTCCCCTTTATCCACAGAAAATAGGAGTCTGGATTGGAATGAGTCGTTGTAGGTTAGTTGGGCCAATATTTTTCGAAGGCACGCTAACTACAGCAAGATACAGGAACGAATTATTGCAACCTTTTTTAAATGAACTACACGATGATGAACTACGGGATGGTTTTCTGCAACAGGATGGCGCAACAGCTCATGCAGCTGCAGATACAAATTAATTTTTTACGAGAATATTTTGGTGACCGGATCATTAGTAGGAATACTGCAATACTCTGGCCCCCTCGCTCTTGTGATATTACTGTTTTGGACTTTTTTCTATGGCCCTATTTGAAAAACACCATTTTTAACACTCCAGTTAATGATTTAAACGAACTGAAGCTTAGAATTGAAGAAACACTGTCAAGAAATTAGCAACTCACCTCAATTATTACAAAACGTTTTTGAAGATATGAGAAGACGAGTTCAAAAATGTTTGGAGGAAGAAGGCAGACATTTTCAACATTTGTTATGATTACATTAGTTCACGTTTATTAATTTTTTTTACTGGTGCTCAATAAAAGATTTCTGCCCCTAAAAATAAAGTTTCATTATTATTTAACTAGTGAATCACCCGAGTTACGCTTCGGTTCGCAAATTTAGGAGAGATTCATTAATATAAATTAGAAAAAAAGATGCACCGGCCGGGAATCATACCCGGACCGCCCGCGTGGTAGCTGAGCATCCTACCACCGAGCCACGGACCTTTGTGAGCCACACCTCTAGAAATTCTATCTGCTGGGACATGTTTTATAAATAGGAAGCTGCCTCTACACCATCCTCCTACTGTGTAGAAGATTTCAAAGAAACTAACAATCCTATTGTAAAAAAGTTGCTTGACAGCGTATTAAGAGTGATGCAGAGGGTCATGGAAAGAACAATGCTCGGTATCTCGTTAAGAGATAGAATCAAGAACGAGGACATTAGAAGGCGAACACAAGTAACCGACATAATCGAGAGAGTAGCCGAACTGAAATGGCAAGGGCGGGGCATATTGCAAGACACAAAGATGACCGCTGGAAGCATTTTGGCGTCCAAGAGAAACCAAGAGGAGCAGAGGCAGACCACATCTACGATGGGTAGATGATACAAAACAAATTGCTGGTAACAGTTGGCGTCAGAAGGCTCAGGATAGGTATGAATGGAGAAAATTGGGAAAGGCCTATGTCCAGGAGTGGACGAATAGAGGCTGAAAAAGAAGAAGAAGAAGACGGAGGATGTGCTGTGTTTAACATTAAATTATAGTATTTGTTTTTAAATACGTATATACACAGTTCAACTCATATGGGTTCCAAGACACGCATATGTAAAAGGCAATAGAAGGGTAGACGCTTTGGCAAATACAGTTGCATTTACTCCATTTATACGACGAGCATCTGTATTCGGTATACCCGACCGTAGCATCCAAAAAGCAATAGAAACATGGACCAAGGAACAATATGCTTCTAACTGGGTTGCAGCTCGGGGGGGGGGGCTAATTGGAACTCCTTCTCACAATCTGACGACAGGTGTACTTCGCATAGGATGAACTCAGATCAGACGGCTGGCAGAATTTGTAATAAGACACTGCCATCTGAGGTAGCACCTCTACAAAGGAGATGATGCATTCTGTAGACTGTGCGAAGAGGAAGAGGAAATATCTTTGCACAAATATTTAATTGTATGGCACTTTATCGCAGGAGACAGCAATTCTGGGAAAACTCCATATCGCATAGTGTTTATACACATACACAGTAATCTTATAAGAGTCATACTGCAACTCGTTGAGGGTACAGAAATACCTTAATAGGAATAGGAATATATAAAATACTATAGATTATAAATGCAGGAAGAGGGATCATAATCCAGCATTCCTAACATAATTAATCAATCGATCAAATACATTACATAAAGTTACTATTATAGTTGGTGATTGATTAATTGGACTTATATTCTGGAAAATTTGGGTAGAATGATTTTCAGGAAGAGAAATAGAGTTAAAGAGACGATGCCCAATAGATAAAGCATATTGTTATTAATATTATCATTATTTTTATTAACAGAGAAGAGAACAAGTCTTATAATATAAAGCTATAAAATAAGTATGAATAGAAGGAGGGTTAGGAAATATAAGGTAAACTAACAAATGTAGCCAATCAACAATTGTAGGTTTCACACACTTTAGATAGTATGTAAGGAAATCACGAATTCACCTCGTAATGCAATAATTTTGTTTTTGAAACTATTAATAGATGTAGTACACACAACTGACTTATCTATAGAATGTTCCAATAAGAAAACACATTATCGGGTAGGAAAAGTGATCTGGTTTTCATATGTGAAAGGTAACGGGTGTCTAAGTGAGTAACACACCACGGTTAAATGTCAAAATATGTCACTGAGTAGGTAATAAGCATAACCTGACAGCAATTAAATTATGACACGACACTTATTACACTTACACCGGAGACTAAACTAGATAGCTTCAAATTCCACAAGGTACGCCCTATGAAACGTAAATTTTAATCAAAGCACTCTTAACCCGTTTAATTCTTAGAGACCCTTTATCAGCGCAAATTCGAAAAATTGAAGCAATAGGGAGATGCATTTAGAAGGTTAAAGAGAGCACAGCGAGTAACGTAACAAATGATGGAATAGAAGTAGTGGTCGTAGAAGGATTAATAATAAAATACATAGAAAAAAACGCAATCAATATGGGATTATGACGCATTAGTAAAAATTAATTCAGCGTAGCAACTGGGAAAACTAACGAAGATTGAAGAATTAAAACGCATAAAGACGCAAAAGCAACAAAATGAGTAAGTAGAATTAATGATAGGAAATTGTTGAACACCATGTTATCTTATTTTGGTAGAAATTCGTGTGTACGCCTATGTAGTCGCCCAGAGAGACGGTGCAAAGCGGAGCGGAGCGCAGGGAACGCACACCGAGGTTCTAGTAGAACGTTTCGAATTGTGAAGCTAGAAATCCGCTCGATGAAAGCGGCTGGAGTTTTATTTAATATGTGAAGCTACCGTGTTAATGCAAATTGGTAAAATTGTCGGATTAAAGTGCCTCGAGCTGTATCATTTTCTTTGAAAAGGGCGTCCTAGGGCACGTTGAGAGGAAATATCCCAATCGAGGTTCACCGCATTAACCTGCACAGCTAGAAGTTAAAAGCTATACATATTTTTCCATTGGTCTCCATGGCCTAAAACTACCTGGAGTCCGCCATGCGTCACCTTCGTAGCCGTTCGTGGTCCAGCTCTTGGGAAGGACGTCACCAGGGCACCAGAAAAATTCTGAAAGAAGCAGGAGCCTATTCCGAAACCTCTTTTCATAGGTGGAAGTGCACGTATCGCTTCCATGCCGGTGTTGTAAACTTTTACAGGTTGACTATTGATTTAAATTATTGTACTCTGTAAATGGCGCTCACAGAGCTATATATCCTGCACATGAATACCTTTCATGCGTAGTTAACGCTTACTTGGAAACTTAACAAGGAAAGACAGCCAATTTGTCAATAATCTAAGTTGGATTGTGTCCAGCCTAATAGGTTTTATCAGAAATAGCTTGCTTAATTCTGTGGCGTCACTGTTAAGACCATTTTCCATGCAATATGTTTCTCTGTAGCAGAGCTCGGCAAATTAATTTGAAAAGGTAATTAACTACTAATTATCAATTACCGCCCAATGAAGTAATAAAATTACCAGAGATTTCAATTACTCACATGAAATAGTAATTGAATTACCAATTACTTAGTAATTGTAATTGTACAACATCAATTACTTTTTAAATTACTTTCAAGAGTGTCAACTATCATTAGTGTCGTGTCGATTCGTTATCGTAATCTAAAATGCTTAATATTTATGTTTTGATAAATATAGTAACTTACATACTTTATCACTTTAGAAGGTTTTTTGATAATTAAATCTTGTAGCTACATGCACCGTTCACCAACACCAAAGGTTTTTAGTTTTTTTTATGTAAGATGTAAGTAAATCAAGTCAAGGGTAACAATTATACAGGGTGTCCCAAAAATAATGGGTTGATCATAGATTTCTTAGGTTACAGGGCTGAAGTTTCTTAGGTTATAGTAATCCGATTAAACCTAATATACCTTAGTGCAAAGTTGCTTCTGTAAAACGGTATAGGGAATTGGAAGTTCAATTTTAATTTTTTTATTTTTATATTAATTTCCACATCACTGAAGTTGAGCTTTTCATAACGAATGTAGAATTAGTTGCCGAGGCCCGTAGGGCCAAAGCAAGTCAACCACTTGAGGGATAAAAATAAACTTCCTGTGCCAAGGAATACATTGTTTTTTTTAAATGGAGAAATCGTAGGATTTCAACATTTTAACCAACTTTTGTATAAATAACCACTTCCATTTGTGATTTGGTCACGAGTCCATCATTGCCTTTTTACTGTGAAAGTTTTTCATAGCTACCGATGATGACAGCGTGGCTGTCCAAATACTTATTTAGCAGTTGTTAAATATTTGTGCGGCGAGGGGTTTTAACGAATTTGTGATACCAACTTTTGTAGGTTATGTTGACGTCCGTTGACGTTTACCTATCGTCCAGCGGCCTACAAAAAGTCGTAAAACAATGGATTACTTTACTGCCGATTTCTCGTATTTTAATGACGATTTCGACGTTATTCACTGCCGATTTAAAAAGAAAAAATGTTTTTTTTCGAATATGAAGAAATGTCAAAATTCGACTTTTCCATGTTCGTGTAAAATTAATTCAATCTCTTTGCATCGTTCGCTCGGAAATGAAATGTTGAAAAACTCTCATTTTTCCGAACTTGTAGAAGAATCTACTTTGAAATACGTCTAACATGAGGCTGAATGACGAAAATATGTAAATTACTTAAGTATACAGGGTGCAGCATTGGATTTCTTAATTGTTTGAGAGGAAAATTATATTTTGATTTTGTAAAGAACACTACATGGTGATACAATTGGCGCAACTTGAATATATTTTGTTGGCTCATTTCCGAAAATATATGTTCGGTTCCCTGGTCTGTTTCCAATGGGAGGGAATATAATACATTGGCTCCCATTGCCATCACAGAGGGAGGCAATGTGATTAATAATAAATCAACTAGCCCCCGGATTTTCATATTTAAAAATTTTTGAATGCAGCTGAATACAAGAGATATCTAGTTTCATCATAAAATGTAAAAGTGTCATATGTATAACTCTGGACTAAAATGTAATTTCCTCCCTTGCATCATTACAATTGATTAGGTACTGTTCTCGCTAACGCTGGAGAATTAAACTACATCCGCGGGAGGGAATGATACATTTTCCTCCCTAGTAATACAAATCACTATAAAAAATGTGTTTTCTTTTGAAATGTTGAAACAAAATATCAATTTGGTGTTGATCAGGGACTGTTGAAAGTTGACAGGTGACTGTTAAACCTAGATAAACCCAGTAGGCTGATTAAAATAAAAATTCGTACATCAGATACAAGAATAAAGGTCATTTTTACGTTGAAGGGAAGTTTATACCATGTGTTCAAAAAGAAATTACATAAGGGAGGCAGCAAGCTTTGGAGATAGCAATGTTTAGAATTTTCAATCACGATATCAGCGTATAATATAAACTTACAATAACAACAACAGTGATGGCAGTTAATGAATTCTAAAGCTTGCTGTTGACATTACTTTTATATTCCATGGCCAACCGTTATGTAATTTCCGTATAAGAAAGGGGGAAAATACGTATTTCATAAAATTTCTGTCAACGCTCGACAAATAAACTGCTCAGGTTGCTTTCATATTTTTACTTCAAATTTCAAACTTCTATCAGCATCTTTAGTAATACCTAGTAATTTTATCAAAATATTTAATAATACCTATTGATTTTAAGTTTAGGGCAATAAAATATCTAAAATTACATAAATTGGGTCACCATGCATTGTTCTTTTAAAAAAATTAATGGCATTTTGTGTAAAATCATTAAGAAGCCAATATTTGAATACTTCGTAATTAGCATGGGGGTTTTGTATGTTTCGTTCGTCAACGCAGCACCCTGTATAAGGTAAATCAGCATATGAGCATTTCAAGAGAAGAAAGCGACAAAGAATGAATAATTTACAAAATGTTCAATGCAAGAATGCGGTAAACTTATGCGGCGTTTTTAAACTGTACTGGTTCCATACCCCATACTGGATTTAACATTTAACATTTAGTCAACAAAGCATATAATTTTGCAATTAGGTTGATTTTATTTATGCGTTTTGCGCTGTTTAAACGTTGTTATCGGATTTTGGCCGCTTAGTTCAATTCCTCACTCAAAAACGTAATTTTATGGACTTAACACCTGCACGGCAGTAGAACCCTATGCTAGTACATCGTTTAAAACATGCAAATTGAAATGAATAAATAATTATTATAATCGTCTAACGAAGCAATTTTAAATTATATTTTTACCGTAGGTATTGGTAATTTGTAATGTACTTACTTATCTTACATAATATTAGATTCACTATTACAACATACATATCACAGCTACACACACGCACCAATGCGAATGCATTCTTTGCTCGTGCACGGGTCGTACAAAATGCGAATGGTGCACAAAGTTGCTGTTATTCGGCTCGTCAGAAGAAATTATAAATTATGCTTAAATTGTTCCGAAAATACCCTATTCCTATTTGCTTAATATGTAACTTAATAAGACCTTATATTCAATAATTGAATTACCATAAAGTAATTTAAATACCGCGAGTAATTTCAATTACCACAGGTAATTCACATACGTGTAAAGTAATTTAAATACTTTAGAGTAATTTTACTACACAAAAGTAATTGAGTACTTGAATGTAGTAATTAATTACCTTCAAAAAGTAATTGTCAAGTACTTTTTAACAAAAATGGTAATTCCCAATTATAATTACCGCAGTTTGAAAAGTAATTCAATTCCAAGGCAAATAAACAAAAAGAAATTTAATTAGTAATTTCATTACAAAGTAATTAATTACTGCCCAGCTCTGCTCTATAGTTTGTGGGTTCAATATATATCATTGTTAGTTATACAATTTGTATTTAAATAACTTGTTCCGACCACATCACGTTTTATCTTTAGGCAACGTCGAATAGCTGTGGCGTCTGAATCGCTTGTGCCCATCAAAATAGACCCCTCTTGGTCCATTAAACTAGCTGTGCCCGTTTCGTTTGTTAGCAGGTATTATTTAACATTTTTACTGGTAATAAAAATAGAAAACCGTCACTCAGGCCAACCATCGAAAGAGTAGATGTACAGATGAGTGCCATCATCGAAAGAAGCATTGTGTAAAGAAACACTATATGACATTCAACCTAATATAGTGTAAGCATAAAATGTAGAAGTTACGTTGTTTCCTTGTTTAAATAATAAATATTTTCTTAATTCTCCAGATACTTCTTTTTAAAGGTAGAAGTGATAACAATAATTAAAAAACTGCTAGGACGATTTATTTAATGTATTTTGTATTGAAGCTGTTGTAATAATAAAAAGATATAGTGTAAGTATTCAGAAAACTACCAAAAAATTAAAGCCATCATGAATTGCTACAATTCTTGTTGTAGCACCTTAACGCACTACAACGTACTGCTTAAATTAGAATCAGGTGCAAGAAATAGATCAACGTGCTGGTTCCACATGACCCGTTTATCTCTGTGACTCTTAAAATAGAAGGTAATTGATAAGGCCTATACCTACTGATCCTTTCATCATTCTGTATAATGTCGGAAATTTATTGGTGAGCTTTATGAATTCGTAGCCTTTTTATCGGCATATATTTTTTTATTTAGCCCCCACTCGTTGTAAATAACCTGGTTTTGGTTATTGCTGCTTTTTCAAAGGAATAATTACAACCTACAGTTATAAAGTTTGTCATAAAGCTTCATTGGCGGTCTTTCTGAATTTCTTTGAGCGACCTTGCACCTTGTGTTTTTTCAAGAAAGATATGAATAACTGTTGAGTGAAAAGACTCACTTTCTTTTTTTTTTGACACCCTCTTATAAATTATGGAATAATAATGTTTTTTGATACTCATCTTTCTTTATCGGTTTTGATATTTTTTTGAAATGCACTGTGTAACTAACGTTGTGTCTTATAACTGAGGAGGAAATCTTTTAGTCAATTAAAAAATTACCTATTTAAAGAACAGCACCACGAAGCATAAAATAGCAATCAATAAATTACCTCATTCGGGCAACCTGGTGATACAATAGAATTTTCAAGACGTTCTAAACGAGTTTTTAGTACAGGCAATTTTCAGCAATTGTCAGAAAATGCGCATATTATTCTTAATGCAGCGACATGAGCATCTTGAAAAACGATAATAAATGTGCTACTTTAAACTTCGCAAAACCTGGCGAAGTTAATGGACCTATTAAAACTTTGTGGAGGCGACCAAAAACAATTAATGGTTGTTGTGAGTTACATTTTCAGATGCGATTGCAATCCCGGCTGTAAAATACAGGAGCTTTCGCAAAAACGCCCATTATATTTCTTACCATCTCGCTATTTGCTCCATCGCAGCTACATTGTAAGACACATTTTAGCCGGAATAGAGAACACGCTATAAAGGCGTTCGTTTTGCTGAAGAGTTCCTTACGCTTGTTATTTAATGAAGTCTTGGAGGGCTGGAGTCTAGCAGACTGTCTTATTAAAAGTTATGGGACATGAATGGGCCGACCCTTTATTAAAACCCCGTGTTTCCAGGCGGCTGAGTTGAATAACAATGGAAAAGTCCATCCCTGGCTGACCAGCGTGCGGGGGACCTAAACAGGAATTCGCAGTCGAAACGGTAACTACTTCTAATGCTAACCGTGTTGGAAAGTGAGGCGCGGAAAGTGCTATTGTTAGTTGCCAAGTTAGAGCTGGGCGGTGTGCGACCCTCGAACCTGCAAACTTATGTTGAGGTAACCCGAGGACGTACACAGTAAATGGATTAGGGTGGGTTGCGTAAATTCGTCTCCAAGTAATCCATAATTGAGGAAGTTTGCAGTGAAAACTAAGTTTTTAGATATAACTCTGGACAGATCTAACTGAACGGAAACGCGTGTATTAGATTTTTTTTCAGATGCTAAAACAGAAACGAGTAGTTAAGGTAGCTATCAGAACTAAAACCATTTAGAATTTGTCAAATCAGTAAAATTTAAGAGGTCTTTGCAGTTTAAAAGTTCTGATAAATTGCTAGTTAAGACAGTTGAAAATCGTAGGTTACAAATTGATAAACCTTTATTTTCCTTTATCGAAGTAGATAATGTGACATGTGAATTTAATAGAACATACACTGCATCAGGGTAACACCTAACTATGTGTTTGCAAATAAGTCAACGAACTTAAAAGCGAAGCTCCCTTTCACACACCCTTCCGAGGGAAAGTGAAAAGTGCGAAATCAAATGAACGAATATCGTAGAGGATATAATGTAGGTAACATTTCTGAAAATTAACCTGAAATCACCTTCAAGAAGAAAAATCTCAATGACAGCAATCAGAAACAGGATTTTTTATGAGATTTGAACTACTAAAGTATATCTAGAAATATTGTACTGTGGCAGTTGAAAGTCCCACCATTTGGGCACCAAATTGTAATGGGACATTTCAAAGCCGTTTCAATAAATTAATTTTGCGCTCTTATATTGCCAATTACTTCAGTTGCAATGAGATCTCTCTTATTTTATTTAGTAGAGTTCGTGGCTACGGAAAGTTCTTGTTGTGATGAAACCAGAAATTGCTGCTTTTACGTGGCAGATGCTTAAGTGCAGTGCGCACCAAACCAAATTGGTACGCAATTAATTATCCTGTTCCTGCTGCAATGGTCGCTTGCAAATAAACTAATTTGATCTGGTATCCCAAAGATACCTTTCTTGTTGCGTCAGTTGATGACCCCGTGTCTTCCTTTGTTGGCTTCTTGGTCACAAAATTACCAAACTGTAACGTCTGCAGAATTTCGGTATCCTATGTGGAGCTAACCGGCTGCTATTAGAGCGTTCTTTTACCCACGGATTCCCGGAAATGTAGAAACTCCTCCTTCGAGTGGCAATGGAAGCATCTTTACAAACTAGCTCGCTTCGGGCACTCTTATGCCCTCGAACAAAAGTACATACTCGATCGGCGATATACAAGTCGATTCTGAATCGCTTTGCAAAGCTCGGCCGTTTTCTGTACTAACACCTGGCATGCGCATGCGCATATTGGCTCGGTATCCACGAACACATTGGTGTGCACTTGAAGCCTCTAATAGTGCTTAAATTTAATTATCAACTTATGTTAGCAAACATTGACAAACAATAAAAAACATGTGTATGCTCAAATTGGTTGTGTATTGAACCGATATTCTAAACACACTCAGGTGAGGCAGGTCAAGTGCAGTGTACTATGTCCACGATACATTGGTTAAGGTTAAAATAGAATATTTCATACACTCTTTTGGTCCTTCACCCTATAAAGGTATGGTGTCACTATTCTATTATAGCTACAGTAACTCTCTACGTCGGCAGATCTTGGGCCACGTGAGCCGCAACCTATAGACGATAACCCACCAGCGATGTTATCAGCGACCTATCCCTGATTCTACGTCCTTCTGCCTTCATCTCTATAGCGAATTTGTTCATAGTATTGATTTGTCCGGCTATGCAAACGAAGAATTTCTTGCAAGAAATACGTTTAACCAAATATCCCTGTATATTTAGTTCGTCCAATAGAAATGTGTTTGTCCGGTGTCGGGTACAGGAAATACACAACATACTCATATTTTTATTTTTCGGGCATATGATGTGATGGGGATTGCAACTAAATCCAAAATTTTCACTGCTCTCCGTTAGAGCTATGAAATACATCAAGAACGCCGGTAGCCACTATCATCATTCGAGGCGCATCGCGCATCGTCAATTTTTAACACATTCAAAGTTAAGTGCACTTGAAATAATAGTATTGCCCGTGTATTTATTACCCATTTTGTGTATACAATATTTATACTGCACATGCTTGGAATATTTTAAGATCCCACCGCTTAACCGATAAAAAATTTAAGTGCATCACTGTCTGGGTGTGCTAACAGTTATAGCCCAGTCATATTAGGGGTTTCACCTCGGAATGAAAGATAATAGGCTGCAAATTGATATAAACCTTTATTTTGGCGTTCTAAATAATGTCTCAAAAGTCTCATATAATCTCGTGTCCGCGTCTTAAGATATTCAAGGTCAAAGGTCGCAAAATCGGTTCCTCAGTCTTCCGATAATTGTATTTATTTTTGTTCTTTTTTTAATATAAACGGATTAAACTTCAACCTGTTTCATTTCTTGCCAATGACTTGTCATCGTGGTGGTGCCTGGCCAATAATAAAACCTTTTTTCTTCTTACTCACTGATTTGACTAAACATGGTAGCACCTGTTCTCTCCTAATTCATGCATTTATTTTTCGATTTTTTAGCGATATGCTTAGTATTCTTCTCTCTATTGCTGTTTAGGTGACTTTCGGTTCGTCGAGTATAGTTTTCGTAAAGGTCCAAGCATCTGCTCCACAAGCTGTCACTAGCAGAATACATGATTGCATATTTCAGTTGTAAGAGCGAGTGGGATGTTAATTTTTAATTGGCTCTTACATTACTGTATGTTGCTCAGGTTAGTCGTAGTCTTTTGTTTTTTCAAGTTTTTGGTTTGCCTTTACTTTTCGATCTTGTCTGCTGTAATGATATATTGGTCCTGGTCAGTTTATGTCGTCAAGCAGATTGTTTTGTGAAAATTGATTCATTGGAAAATGCTTTGTGAATGTCTACAATACGGTTTGCTAGTTCTTCTTCTGTTTTAGCCATCAGAGTACGTCGTCGGCGAACTTTAAATTATGTTAATTGATTTTAATACCCCTTTTTTGCAGTGGATTGTTTTTAAGGTCTGTTCCAGAATGAAAATGCCGAAAAATAGTAAATATTTTTATATTGATTCATCGAAATTGTCTAATATGATTGCTTGTATACCGGATTTATGTTTTACAAGTCCTTGTCTCACCATCGTTATCTTAGTACACGCTAAACTAATTAGTATAATGAACTGTGAAAGCAACCTTCTATGCACTTAGGTATCTTTTCTCAACTTAGTTTAGCAATAAAGTTTGCACTGAAGCAGCATTGTGCAGCCCGAGAACGACAACGTGTACAGAAACTGGAACGGATACCAATGCACGTGAGAAACATTAAACCAAAGTTGTCTATTCTTGTTCAGCGACTGTAGTGCTATTACCAAGTGAAATCAATACTGATGCTGGAGCAATGCAAGCGCAACTGCCTCTGGGATGTTTGTACTTTTAGTTCGTTGTTACCGTTTTTCTACTGAATAATTTAGTGCAGTATACGATGTTTTTGCCTTGCCGTTATTTCATTTAGCGTTAATTTATAAATGATCTAATGAAACATCTGTCTGTAAATTAACGACACTCACAACAAGCAGCCCAGTTGAGGTAGCAACCTAGTTTTGAAATGGATAGAAATCTAGTTTTGTAGGTAATTGTTGTGAAAGTTTACAGAAAGCAAGGGTTATAATATGTTATTTTACCATACCTTGACTTGGTTTTATATAATTAGATCTGGGTCATGTAAAAAAATATTTTACTGGAATAACACATATTTGTAGCAGAACATAATGTTGGTTACTTTAGAAAGATATTGCTGCAATCTATTCTACTGTAAAGTTGTAATTAGCTCAATCTACTTTTTGTAATTTATATAGAAATTTAAGATATTAATTGTAAGCATTATTAATGATAAAGTATGTCGATAATGGAATTTTCAGATCATTATGTATTGTTTGATTATTTACGTACTATGTTGCGTCTAACATTTGTCTGAGGATTTTAGACTGGATCGTTTGAATAATTTTTAAATTGGACATACTGGAACAGCCCCACAGTTCTAGACCATATGTCCAAATTGTCCAGTTTGATTACTATTTTGTATATTAGGATCTTGTTTTCCATAGAGAGAGGGGATTTTCTTCCAATTAACCAGCTCATTTTTTTAGTCTTCAACTGCATCTCTTTTCTCTTCTTTCTAATGTGGCTCTTCCACGTCAGTTTGGTATCTAGATGCAGTCCCAGATATCGAACTTCTGTAGCATGTGGTATTTCTATCTCATTGAGGAAGATAGGGGGACACTGTTGTCTTCTTAACGTGAAGGTCACATGCGTAGATTTGTCCTCATTTACCCTGATTCTCCACAGGTTAAGCCATGTTTGCAACAGATTTATATGATCCTGTAGCTGTTGTGTGGCAGTGACTGGACCTTCACTTGTGGCTAGTATTGCATTGTCGTCCGCAAACGTTCCGATTACAGTACGTGTGGTAACGGGCAAGTCTGCTGTGTAAATTAAGTATAGAATTGTACCCAGTACACTACCTTGCGGAACTCCAGAGTTAATAGGGTGTATCTCTGACAAATCTTCACAGTATTTGATCTCATAAAAACGAGATGTTAGGTAAGATTTTAGCAATTGGTAATATTGGTGAGGTAGTTTCTGCTTAATTTTAAATAGAAGATCCTGGTGCCATACCTTGTCAAATGCCTGTTTAATATCTAGAAAGGCTGCCGTGCAATATTTCTTTTCTTCAAAAGCCTTGTAAACGACATTAACTAAACGATGGCATTGTTGGATAGTCGAGTGGCTGCGCCTAAAGCCAAATTGATGATCTGGTAGACATTCTTCTATTAAGTTATTTTCTGTCAATTCTTTGAGTAGCAGTTTTTCTAAGAGTTTAGAAATTACTGATAATAGACTTATAGGCCGATACGAGGTCACATCTGTTGCTGGTTTGCCTGGTTTCAGTATCATAATAATTTTTGCATACTTAAGTTCAGTTGGCCAATATGTTAGCCTGAGTATGGGATTAAACAGTATTTTTATAAATTGTAATCCGGATTCCGGCAGCTCTGATAGCACCTTACCGGTAATTAAATCATAGCCTGGAGCCTTATTATTATGTTTGTGATTTATTTCATTTTCAATTTTTTTTAATGTAGGTAAAATATGAAATTGGTCGAGATAGTTGGAAAGGTGCACTCAAAAATTCTTCAACATCATCATCTATTTCATTTGTATGTCAGATCTTGCCCAACTGTTGTCCGAGTTACGAATGGGAGAGATAGTGGGTGTTGGCCGTTTAAATCCCTTTGTAGCATTTCAGATTGAATAGTCTTTATTTGACAGGTTACTTACATATCTAGTAAACGTTTCCTTTCGTGCCTCTTTTATTTTTAATTTTAATTTATTCGCTAGTCTATTAAAGGTGGTTTTATCTTCTGGATGTCGACTGTATTGCCATCTGGCTCTTGCCCTTCTCCTTTCAGCCACCATCATCATTATTTCAACCGGAATATTTGGTGTTTGTCTTCCTGCATCGTTGTATATCGGGGTCGCGTTCCATGAAGCTTCTTGTACTGTTGTGATAACGTAATTTGTTGCTTCTTCTATATCACTTTTTGATTCTATACTAATGTTATCGTTATTTAGTTTTTGGTTGATGTATTCTCTAAACATGTCCCAGTCAGTGTATTTGTTATACAACATTGGTTTGCTTTTCTGTTTTATTATGGTAGTACTGACTATAGCGATTACTGCGGTGTGATCTGAAGCTAAAGTTCGATCTAACATCAGTGAAATTCTTTGAACGACCATTTGTGATATAGAAGTCCAGGAGGTCAGGAACTTTGTTTAGGTCTGAAGGCCAATACGTCGGTTCGCCCGCAGACATCGTGTGGTAACCTTTTTCGCTGACGATTTTATAGAATGCACGTCCCCTTGTGGTCGTTAGTCTTGAACCCCAGCTGACGTGTTTGGCATTAAAGTCGCCTCCTACTATAAATTTGTGTCCCAACGAATTGAAGTAGTGTTTAAGGCCATCGTCGGTTAGTCTGTGCTTCGGCGGACAATATACAGCCGATATTGTAGTTAAACTACCTATCTTGTTGACCTGGATCGTCGTTGCCTGGAGGAAGTCCATTTCGTACTTCGGTAATTCGTGGTGTACAATAGTTTCGCGAATAATTATAGCTGTCCCACCATGCGCTTCGCCATCAGGGTGCTCGGTGTGATATACTACGTAAATAGGTATCTTTATATATGCTTTTTCAGTAAAATGGGTTTCAGATATTAAATGTATATCTATTTTGTGAATTTTTAAGAAAATTTCTATTTCATTTCTTTTTGACTGGAGGCCGTTGGCATTCAATAAGGCTAATATTAGAGAATTAGCCATTATTGACCAGTTTATTGATGACGGTAGATAACATGTTAAGTATCATGTTATTTTGCTGAATCATCTGATTGAACATGCCTTTAAATTCTGTTAGAAATTGAGTAAGAGTTATGTCTGAACTATTACACCTTTGTTCTGCGTTATTTGTAGTCATCTGCGCGTAGGTTGTTTGGTTTTAGAATGTTTATATTCATTAATACGTTTCTTTGGTTGTTGTTGTGTTAACACCCACCCGGGGGTATCCCTTGTTTTCTTGCATGTTTTGGTGTCATGCGGTCCTCCGCATTTAACACATGCAAATAGTCTATTGCAATAACTTTTCGTGTGGTTATACTGTTGGCATCTTGTACACTGCACCAAATCAGTATATTTTCGAGGCGGTTCTACTTCAGTAACCCTATTCTGGAGATATTTGAGATCGTAGATATTCTTATTGTTAGGGGCAGGTTCCAGATCTACAAAAAACATCGGAAGTCCTATTTCTTTGTTACTTCTTTTTCTGATATTTATTATGTTCCTGACTGCAAATCCTTTTCTTTCTATATCTTCTTTTATGTCATTTATTGGGGTAGAAGAATGTAGATGTTTGATTACGACCCTGTATGGCCTCTCTTCTTTTTACTTCCTTTTACTACTATAAAGGAAGTATTGGATTCACCCCAAAAATTCGAAATTGAGTTTTCAACAGATCTTCACGTTTTAGAGTCCCCTGATCCCAAAAAACATATTTTTTTTCATTGGTCTGTCTGTCTGTCTGTCTGTGTGTCTGTCTGTGTGTCTGTGTGTCTGTGAACAGAATATCTCAAAAACGAAAAGAGGTATGGCATTGAAACTTCATATATAAGTTTTGTGTACTATGTAGATGAGACAGCAAGCTTCTGAAGAAAATCGCATAACCGGAAGTAGGTGTTTACTCTTGTGATTTTTCAGTTTTTTTCGATTTTTTCAAAAACGGCTCTAACGATTTTTTTTAAACTTTACATTTTTCTTACATTTTTAATGTGTATTGATGTGAGATAGGTGATTTTCCAGTTGAATACTTCTAAAGTGGGTTTCTTTTGTTTTTTTTTCTATTTTTTTTATTAACTCCTATTTTAAATAAAACACCCGGTATATTATTACATTTTTGAATTCACCTTAAAATTCTAGAGAAAATTTGTCTCTTCAACTAACACTCGATTTTTTACCGTTTTTGTAGAATTTGTAATTTTTGAAAATTTTTAACAAATGGTTAAAAATTAAAAATGAAATTTTTGACTAATTATAAGATCACTGTAAAAGGAAGTTGTGTGAGTGTATCACACCAGATTTTAGTTGATACGTATGGTGGATAATATTTTTTGTTTGCATACATTTAATTAAGACGTACCAGTCGTTTTTGCGTCAATTTTAATTGCATATTCTGATAAGCTTTTGGTGATAAATTGATTTTCCTCTGCAACAGTAGCTAAAGTATTCAACATACTTTCATAGTTAATCACACCGTGGACGAAAATTGGAGGTGGTTTAGGTGTCGTCCTTATTGGAGATTCCGCTGTCTTATCAGTATTACTCTTGCTTTCCTGGCCATTGTTATTGTCATTCAGGTTACTAAGTGGTGAGTATTTGTTTGATTGTATATCTGGGGACTCATGTACTTGAGTACTATGGGTTTGTTTGTGTTTTCTTTTATAGGGGCCAACTAATTGCCATGAATATTCATTCCTTCCGCCTTGACTTAAATCTTCTTTCTCATCGCTGTAGCTATTTATTGGGGTGTCATGTGATACGTTGGGGTGTCCGATAGTAGATTGATTTATAAATTGTGTATGTGGTGGAAATGGAGATAAATTATACTGCATACCTGCATTTGCGGCATTTTGTGAGAAAAACGGCTGTTGTTGCCCTTGACTTAGAAAGATTGGCGGATTGAAGTTTGGCTGTGGTAGATAGCTTATCGGCTGTGGAGCTGCGTAGCCGATTGCACCGCTTCCACTGTTCATTGCAAACACCGTTTGGCCTTGTGGCCACACTTATTATTATGCGTTCGTTCACTTTACTTTAACTACGGACAAACACAACTTGACTCGTTAAAAGTCGAACGACAAAAATTTGAAAAAAAAATAAAAAATGCTGCTCATATATTATACCTCTATAATAATGCAGAAGACTACAAGCCGTGTTTACACGATGAAAAGTACCATAGTTACATTCATACATTTCTATTTTTGGGTGTTTGTAAACAAACTTTCCAGTACTTTTAATAGCGATATTATGACAGAAAACAATCATTTATTATGCCTATTTCTTGTGTTTTTTAAAACTACGCAGACAGCTTCAAACGGAAGTCAGTTTTCTTTAATAGTCATATCTCGTCATTGAATGCTGCCAAACACCCAAACAAAGATCCGTACGTTTTAACATAGTGTAAAAGCGACTTCGATGCTTACGCTATATAACCTAACCTATAAATTTGTTCTTCCATGTTCAGCCAGAGATAAATTCGGTGCAACTGTGAGCTAAGTGCTATTTTATTATAATTAATAAAAAAGATGATGTGCTTCGCCACCGATTGCAAACATAATGAAAAACATACGTGCAAGTTTTTTACGTTCCCAAAAGAACCTAATCAGCGGCGACGGTGGATAAAATTAATTAGGTAAGAATAAGGTTATGTTATGGTTTATTGTTTAATAGGGTATTAGGGCGTTTTAAGAAAACTAATACTTGTTTTATATTTTTAGGAGAGCAAATTCCGCCCAAAAGAATGACACAAGCAGCGCTGTCTTAACCGAAGCTGAAAACATGCTATTGAAGCATCAGTGTGGACATTGCTACAAAGAAATTAGAGAAGCTGGAAATGTCTTTCAACTTTACGCATATCGAAAATCAAGACGATTTAATTATCTTATATACTGGACTACCCAACCAAGAAATGTTTTTATCGCTTTTCAATTTGTTGTGTAACGTATTTCTGCCATCGATCAATTATTTTTAACGTTATATAAGCTGCGCCAAAATCCCCCAAATAAAGATTTAGCTCAGCGATTTAACTTCAGCACTGCAACAGTTCCTAATATTTTTTAACTTAGTTAAATTTGTTACACGAAGTAATATTTCCCAGTTTAATGTCATCTGTACCATCTGTTAAAGATAATCAAGCGTGTTTACCTAATTGTTTTGCTTTCTTTCTGAACACAAGAATGGTATTAGATTGCACCGAAATCTGGCAAGTGTGTGGCGCACTAACCAATTTCCACTAATAAAGGAAGTTGAAACATATTTTGAAAGAGAACAGTAAAAATAGAAATAAGAGTGTTAATTAACAACTGCTTATTTATTTAAATAAGACATTTGTTTCTTATTGTATAGTTGTACATTACTATATGTTAGTTTAAGTTCACTCAACTATTCGTTTTGTTAATTACACAACTTAACAAGTTAATAAATAAAAGGATTTACAA
This sequence comes from Agriotes lineatus, assembly GCA_940337035.1. Taxonomy (NCBI): domain Eukaryota; kingdom Metazoa; phylum Arthropoda; class Insecta; order Coleoptera; family Elateridae; genus Agriotes; species Agriotes lineatus. The sequence goes on from CALNHX010000856.1 coordinate 223,600, forward strand.
AAATATTGCTCTAACTTCTATCTAATAAAAAAATTCTTATTAATAGTACTACAGCAATATCACGGAAACAAACGGTGAACGTCATCAAATATTTACATATTAATTTAAAGTTACCGTTTGATTCCGTGATTTACCTATAGTTACAATAAATATAATTAACTATAGGTAAATCACGGAACCAAACGGCAATTAAATTAATAACTAAATATTTGATGACGTGCACAGTTTGTTTCTGTGATTTTACTATATGTATATTGCTTCCCGCGCTGGATGAGCTCTATATACAGGTGAGCGTTGGGTTAGTCAGCCGAGCTGCGAAGCACTGAGGTCAGCTAAAAGCGCGAAGCTGGAATAAGCCTTCCACGAGGTATGTATGCTATTTTACTCACAACATAGCTACACATTTATTTAATTTCGACATTCACTAGAGATGGAAGGAATTTTGTATGATAAAAATTCTTCAAAATTTGTATATTTTCTGCCCATTCTTCTTTTTTGTAGCCGGAATTATTGCGACGACTTGAGGAGTCCAGATAACTAGATAGCATTTATTTTTATGTAACAAGTGCAATGCACCCTGTATTTGGTGAAAATATTCATGGTTTTCATTTACCACAAACTGTTGCAGTACCTTATCGTAAGAACGAATATAGGCTTTATCATGTGATTCCATGAAGTTGGAATTGCGATATTTAAATGGACATTTAACTTCCACAAGCTCTTCCTCGTCTAAAAGGCCATCTGGGGTGGCCCCAAGGTATCACACTGATGGAGCCATAGTCCAGCAGATGTCACAGAAAGTCCAGTTGCTACCCCAAATGTTTCAATTGCATTATTTTCATGTTCTCGCCCCCACCGAATGGCATTTACTCCATCTAAGTTATATGTTCCTGCATAATAAGAGAACTTTATGAAAAAATGTGAACAATATTTTGCAAAGCAAACCTTTTAGTTTTTTGAAAAGCGATGCAGGTTAACGATTTCTTTTGCAAACTGCTAGCACCGTACCGAACGAACTGGCTGTTAAACGAAACCTGCGAATAATTAACCACAAGGAATTTTTTTACTGCCCTATGGTTTTCTTAAATATAGTTATTACTTGCTCTGGAGAAACATTCACTTTTTGTTCAAAATAACTAATTTTTACTTCCTTTTACAATAAAGGAAGTATTGGATTCACCCCAAAAATTCGAAATTGAGTTTTCAACAGATCTTCACGTTTTAGAGTCCCCTGATCCCAAAAAACATATTTTTTTTCATTGGTCTGTGTGTCTGTGTGTCTGTGTGTCTGTCTGTCTGTCTGTCTGTGAACAGATTATCTCAAAAACGAAAAGAGGTATGGCGTTGCAACTTCATATATAAGTTTTGTGTACTATGCAGATACGACAGCAAGCTTTGGAAGAAAATCGCATAACCGGAAGTAGGTGTTTACTCTTGTGATTTTTCAGTTTTTTTCGATTTTTTCAAAAACGGCTCTAACGATTTTTTTCAAACTTCTCATTTTTATTACATTTTTAATGCGTATTGATGTGAGATAGGTGATTTTCCAGTTGAATACTTCTAAACTGGGTTTCTTTTGTTTTTTTTTCCTATTTTTTTTATTAACTCCTATTTTAAATAGAACACCCGGTATATTATTACATTTTTGAATTCAGCTTAAAATTCTAGAGAAAATTTGTCTCTTCACCTAACGCTCTATTTTGCACCGTTTTTGTAGAATTTCTAATTTTTTTAAATTTTTGACAAATGCTTAAAGATTTAAAATCAAATTTTTGGCCAATTATAAGATCACTGTAAAAGGAAGTTGTGTGCGTGTATCACACCAGATTTTTTCAGATATCTTTTGATATTCTGCGAAGAAAATTATATAACTAATCTGTGGAACAATATTATCTTCCTGTGCAGTAAGTCTGGGTGCTAGAAGCCAACTGAATCCTATCACACCTCCAAACGAAGCCAATTTTTCTCTAAGCGTTTCGATCTCTTCCTTCGTAACACTTCTCTTTGAAGCTCGATATTCCTTAGACGGCAAAAACAATTCATCGATTGTTCTCACGTTTACATCAAGTGCTTTAGATTGTTTAGGCACTGACCAGCTACATAACTGGTCTGTAACTAATATATTATAATGGGCAAATAGTGCCAGTGCAGCAACATGGTGACATGAAACTTGTCCACGAGGACATGTGCAAGCAGTTGAGGTTATGTTTTCGTCTTCATCGAGGAAGATCTACAAAGTAAAAATATATACTTAGTATTCGTTACTGCTTAGAATCCATCTGAAGCAGCAATCAGTATTTTAAATAATTATACTTTTTTAGCTAAAATTTATGTTACCTCAACATTGTATCGCTTATCTTTCATGCTTGCGTGTACTGTACCATTTACCATTTAATACTGTACAGAAAAAGAAGACACTATTCAAGAATGTCCATAAAACGCTTTCCAGAGGCGAGCGTTTCCTTTCCAGAAACTTTCCATTTGAAAATATATTTTTTGGAACTTTTCCTTATTGCCATTCTCTAGCGTGCTTTTAAAACTTTCTTTAGTGCAACAAAAGTTATTAAATTCGCCCTGGATTTTAAATGCGGCATATGCCGCGGGTTTCAGCTAGTGTATTTATATCTCAGTAGATAGCTACAAGAATAACATAAATATTGTGCAAGCGAAAATATTCGGAAGGGCAAAAGAGAATTGGGGAAAGATTACACTAATGTATTTCTATTTTAAGCGAAGTCTTTGTTATGTTGTAATTGTTGTGCATGTAATGTTGATTTTATTCTGTCTATCAATTTTATTAGTTATAAATGTAAAATGGTTTATGTTTGCATGAAGCTCTGCTGGCAGAAATGAATCCCAATAAACTAAATAAGGGGCGAATACTTAGTACGATATTCTTCTAATGCTCTTTAAAACCGTGCGTCTTCCAAACGCTAATAAATTGAGAAAAAATGTGAGAACGAGAGCTAAAAATGCTCTTCTATAAGGTTCTTTACATTATAGACCGACATTCTCCCGCTATAGGCCTATGCGTTCGAATTATGTACACTTCAGTTCGTGTAATAGCCGTCAGCAGACACAAGATAATTTGCTAAGCAAAGAATGGATTGCGACCAAAATCGTGGAACATTAACAGCAACTATAAAGATACAAAGAACCTGGCCGCAGCAGATTTCCAGATTTTCTCAAAAATTTGCATGGATTCGTCAGCTCAAGTTATAAGAAAAGCATACAACAAGGTCTAGTATTTACACGAGATCTTTTTACATATCCGCGTACTAGAAACGGCTGGAATACGGGGGAAGCGCAAGCAAGTACATGGAGATGTTCAAGCCTAGATGGCCGGATACTATAAAGAAGTCACCGGAGCTGTTGATAAGCTGTTCCAAAAACGGCATGGTTCAGCTGTGCGAGCTGTTCTAAGGTGGGCATGTGTAGTCGAACTTAGGAAAGGCACCTCAAACGGTTCGGAGCAAGGCAATTGCCAGCGTCGCTCATAAGACATTAAAAATTGCTTAGAGGTCTGTCCTCCAGGTGCTTCACGCAGTGGCAACAGGGAGGTGGAAATACTAAGGGAGTCAACGCTAAATTTTGCTTCTGAAATACTTTTTAATCCTAGCATAACCAGATTAATTGTAGTGACTGCATACACAGCACATTAATTCTAATCTAACCCTTCTAGAATATTAGAGGATTCGAATCCACATATCGTAAACTTCTAGAAAATTTAGCTAATACAATACCAGAAGTAATATATTAATCAAGCACTCCCAAAATGGATAAAGGAAGTTTCCCTGTATACAGACAATCTTTTCGAAAATCGTTAACATTTACTTAGCCCCCAAGTATTTAAAAAATTTACAAAGAAACGCAAATCGCTTAGGTAAATATAGCTGAAAACTCAAGATAATTCCTGAACAAATAACTCAGTTGTAATCAATGCAAAATGTTCAAGCAACAACCTCTGTTGTAACATTGTAATTAGCATAACATTTTATTGTTTGCAATTACCACGAAGGTTCTTACCACTCCTAGCAGGAATAGTTTTGTAAGGCACTCTAAAGTGCATTTTAACAGAGTTAATCTTTAATGCAGTTTGATGCATTCGGTGTTGCCGACAAAATTAAAAACGGTACTCTGAATTGCGTTTGTACAATTCATATAAAAAAAAAACTCGAGATGTTTGTAAATGTATTTAAATAGTACAGTTGAGAACGTATTTTCGCGAAGTTTAAATTGGATTAAACTAATCTTGATATAATCTGTTTTGTAACAAAAGCGAGCATTCCACTACAAATCCCCTAGCAAAATAGTAGCTTACTTTTCGATTTAATAAAGTCAAGTTACTTAAAACAGGGACTGATATAGTCCACTTTGTGATAAAATTGTGTTTAAAGTGAAAATATATTTGTTATTGCATTTCTATATCATACATAGGGAAATTGAGATACCATCAGTACATACTTGTAGCAGTAATAACTTATTACCGTGGGAGTGGCATACATTTATTTTACCAAAGTTTAAATTACCTTGGAACAGTTGCATCCAATCTGTGTTGTGATAAAATTGGATTCTGTCTGAATTTTTTTTTCTAATGTATATATAAGGAATCTAAGACGCTATTTGTCAACACTTCTAGCAATGTACTTTAATTAAGTATAGGAGTATAGGAATATTTTTAATCTATGTTGTTCGAAGTTAATAATTATTAATATAAAACTATGATTTCGCTTGTATTTTCCAATTTGTACAATAAAATAGCATATTATTATACTAGTTTCATAAGAGATGTTATTGCAGTACGAGTGGGTTTGGGGCACAGTGAGCGCAGCGAGGAGTATTCTAATGGAACGAGTGCTGCAATGCCTCTGATTAAACGAGTATAATATACTATTTTATCCTCTTTACATAAAAATAATCAATGTGACAATCTGTCAGTTGTCTTTAACAAGGTAGGCTGTGCCAACGTTTTTCATGTGAAACAGTTCTTTAACATAATCTATTGTACCACTATTTTCGATGTTATAATAACCATATTGTGACATCTATGTAGCTAATAGTTATTCATGAAACAGGTTGTGAAATGTGGATGTTTTCTAATCGCAAATTGTAAATGTCGTTCAACTTGTTTCTCTCATTGAACAATTAGAATAAAAGTGCTGACAGTTGAGGACAAACATCTTCTTTGCATTGCAGATCATTTGCTTCTGACTTTAAACTGCAAGGATCAATTGTGATTGAAGAATGCGTCAGCGGTTTAGAGATACATACCTTTTATCTAGCAAACCCAGGATGATAGTCGTTCTTTTAAAGGAATGTAGCTTACCTGGAAAGAAAAATGCTTATTAGTATACAGCAAATACAGAAATTAAAACAGTTTAAACACTATATTGAAAATCAGCACATGCACTTTCACAATGTGGTTTATGAGTGGCCAACATTGGATAGCAAAGTTGACGTCGATCAAGTAGTTATTCTTTAAACAATAGCCATTTATGCAACAAGTGCTAAAAGTTTACGTTTATGCACGCGTTGCATACAGTATTTTATCTACGACCTTAATTTTACTGTTATTAATCCATAAATATCGATTTAACAAAGGTTTACATCTACGACACTTCTAATTTATGTCATAATAAACAGTAGCCCATGCCGCGCACGCGAATGTTTGCGAATGACAGTAGCAAGGTCAGTTACGAAATGTAATTACTAATACTCCACATCTGACTGTATTCATTACATAACGCTTTAATTATTTCAAAAACACTTTACCTGTAACGCAAGAAGCAACTAGAATAACTTTACAACTTGCCTTCCAGTTTGAAATTATAGTTTTATAACCTCACTTCACTTCTAGCACATAGACTAAAAGTAAACAGCTGATTTCTTTAACCACGGTAATCTATAAAACGTAACTTTTAGTGAAACAAGCTAGCGCTAAAAGGCCTACTTTTAGTAGTGGTCGTAGATAATAGCTATTTATGCAACAAATGCTAAAAGTCGACGTTTATGCGCGAGACATGAAAATTATGAAACGAAGCCGAAGGCTGAGTTTCATAACATCTCTCGCTCATAAACGACTTTTAGCACGCGTTGCATACAATATTTTATCTACGACCTTAATTTTACCGTTATTAATCCATAAATATCGATTTAAGAAAGGTTCGCATCTGCGACGCTTTTAATTTATGTCATAATGAATAGTAGCCTACGCCGCGGTGGCGATTGTTTGGCCCGTGCTGTCAAGGTGAGTTACGAAATGTAATTATTGATACTCCACATATGACTGTATTCATTTACATAACGCTTTAATTATTTCAAAAAACGCTTTACCTGTAACCCAAGAAGCAACTAGAATAGCTTTACAACTTCACTTGCAGTTCGAAATTGTAGTTTTGAACCTCGCTTCACTTTTAGCACATGTGCTAAAAGTAAACAGCTGATTTCTGTAAACACGGTAAACTATAAAACGTCACTTTTAGTGAAAAAATCTGGTGTGATACACTCACACAACTTCCTTTTACAGTGATCTTATAATTAGTCAAAAATTTCATTTTTAAATTTTAACCATTTGTTAAAAATTTTCAAAAATTACAAATTCTACAAAAACGGTACAAAATCGAGTGTTAGTTGAAGAGACAAATTTTCTCTAGAATTTTAAGGTGAATTCAAAAATGTAATAATATACCGGGTGTTTTATTTAAAATAGGAGTTAATAAGAAAAAATAGAAAAAAAAACAAAAGAAACCCACTTTAGAAGTATTCAACTGGAAAATCACCTATCTCACATCAATACACATTAAAAATGTAAGAAAAATGTAAAATTAAAAAAAAATCGTTAGAGCCGTTTTTGAAAAAATCTAAAAAAACTGAAAAATCACAAGAGTAAACACCTACTTCCGGTTATGCGATTTTCTTCAAAAGCTTGCTGTCTCATCTACATAGTACACAAAACTTATATATGGAATTTCAACCCCATACCTCTTTTCCTTTTTGAGATATTCTGTTCACAGACACACAGACAGACACACAGACAGACAGACAGACAGACCAATGAAAAAAAATATGTTTTTTGGGATCAGGGGACTCTAAAACGTGAAGATCTGTTGAAAACTCAATTTCGAATTTTTGGGGTGAATCCAATACTTCCTTTATAGTAGTAAAAGGAAGTAACAAGCTAGCGCTAAAAGACCTACTTTTAGTAGTGGTCGTAGATAAAAGAGTTTAAGTAATGTGAGGATAAACTTTTAAGAGTTAGTTGGCTGTAAAATAAAAAAAATGACAGCTTTAGTTGAAGTTATTTTGTTGGAGAACCAGAACTTGTAAGATGTACTCATATTTTATTAGAGTTAAATTAATTTGATAACCGTTTTACTTCATAACAAGATGCTGCATAGTTTTCAAATACATTTTTTCTATGGCTTTAGTGCCGACAATTAAAGAATCATGATTATGCATTGAGAATCTGTGTGAACTGTTTAATGTGCAGAAACCACATCAGTCTCACAACTATTTTTAAGCTGCACATACAGTGTGTTTCATTTCGCACCTTCACACTCTGTGTTTTCCTTATTTGTCTTCTAACTTATTTTAAGTTTTGATTAGTTATAATACTCTTTAAAAAAGTAATTTATTGCAAATTCTACCTACCAACGGGAATCAAAAGTAAATGCGACAAATATAAAAATCATAGTATGCATAGTTTTATTGAAAAATGCTCAGAATCACACACATAGTCAAAATATATTTTTTTTTCGAAAAACCGTTACAATCATTATGTTTTCATATAATAAATGTTTCACTTCTCATATTCAAGTCCCTGTATCTGCCTTATTTAGTTTCTGGTCAATGTTAAATTGTGTTCATTTATATTACTACTTCCTATGATATTTAGCATTTATTTTTGATTCCTGGAGGCTACTGGGTAGCACACAATTTTTGTTAAATATAAAAGCAACCTCCTGAAGAGTAATATTATTGACAAAAATTCGAAATCGATCAGAAAATTCATATGGAAGATACAGAGACATGTATGTGAGAAGTGAAACATTTCTTGTATAAAATTATAATAACAATAATAATAATTTTTTTATAGAAATTTAAATTTTAACAATTTTTGTAATTCTAACCGACTTTTTCTAATAACTTTTTTTATAAAACTCTGCCTTTTATAACTTTAATTTTTTTTAATCTATTTTTTATTGCAGTACGCTACTGGTTAACGGTAAAATTATTTATAAACTGTAAAAATATTTCTTTTGAATGGTAGTATAACCGCAAATGATTGGAAATAGTTGAAAAAATCTGGTGTGATACACTCACACAACTTCCTTTTACAGTGATTTTATAATTAGTCAAAAATTTCATTTTTAATTTTTAACCATTTGTTAAAAATTTTCAAAAATTACAAATTCTACAAAAACGGTACAAAATCGAGTGTTAGTTGAAGAGACAAATTTTCTCTAAAATTTTAAGGTGAATTCAAAAATGTAATAATATACCGGGTGTTTTATTTAAAATAGGAGTTAATAAAAAAAATATTAAAAAAAAACAAAAGAAACCCACTTTAGAAGTATTCAACTGGAAAATCACCTATCTCACATCAATACACATTAAAAATGTAAGAAAAATGTAAAATTTAAAAAAAATCGTTAGAGCCGTTTTTGAAAAAAACGAAAAAAACTGAAAAATCACAAGAGTAAACACCTACTTCCGGTTATGCGATTTTCTTCAAAAGCTTGCTGTCTCATCTACATAGTACACAAAACTTATATATGAAGTTTCAATGCCATACCTCTTTTCGTTTTTGAGATATTCTGTTCACAGACAGACACACAGACAGACAGACAGACAGACAGACCAATGAAAAAAAATATGTTTTTTGGGATCAGGGGACTCTAAAACGTGAAGATCTGTTGAAAACTCAATTTCGAATTTTTGGGGTGAATCCAATACTTCCTTTATAGTAGTAAAAGGAAGTAAAAATCAATGAGTAGGGATTGTTACGTGTATAATGCGTCTATTTAGGTGCACAAGTCAATGAACCTGGTCTGGTTGAATTTTGGATCTATGGGGCATATTTTTTAACTTCGCGCGCATCCTTCCTAGATGAGTTTTTATCGGAACGTAATTAGGTAAAATGCCCGTTCTGAATTTTATCTTTCTTTCGTTTTGTGCTACGGTTTCAAGCAGTTCAGTTTTCAATGTGGCCATCCATAGATCAGGAGGCTCTTCGGAAAGTTATTCTGTGAAGTATTGGGTTAGCCCTCGCTGTATTTAGCGGATTGTGCTTCTCCGATCGACTAATTTTGGCGGAACGTGTTGGTTAGCGAGCTGTCGGCATTCGTTATGCCCGTGGCCCATGTCTGGGGTAAGTTCATTTAAGCTTCCATCGTACCGCGTGTTGAGACGTTTTGTAGTACCTTGGGCATTCTTTTAGCTGCAAGCGTGAAGCCCTAATTTATCAGCTGCTAGTATATATCGACGTGTACATGGCGTCCTTGACCTGTAATTAAAGCAACGGCTTCAAGTTTCTCTTGTTCGGAAGCGAGATGCAGGTGCTGACATTTCTGCAGCATCCTAGTGTTGAGTCCTCTGCTGCAGCATTCTGGTGTTAAGTCTTCTTATTTGGTTGTCTTAGCCTGGCCTTTGCTCTTCTACCGTACTGTACGCTCAACGTCCTAGAGCTAATTGGTGCCTGGGCGTTCAACGAAGGGATTGGTGTAATGTTTTTAACACTATTTGGATTTTGGTACAGTGCTGCTGTGTGCTTGGGCGAAGCCCGTCAGGCTTTCCCGAGGTTCGCTGTCCCTATTTAGTAATTTTGTAATTTGCTCTTGCTGCACTGTATTACCAGCGATTTCCATGGGTAAACTTCAGTGCCCATTTGAATACGTAAACTACTACAGTTAATTATTTTTACCCTCGGAGCCTATTGTTAGTCTCCGCAACATTTTTCATTTGTTTGTTGGTTCTAATTAACGTAGTCTGTGTTTATAAATTTTACAATATTATAAATGTAAAGTTGCTAGTTATAGTATTCGAATTCATGTGTCTTGAGTTGCACCTGATAGATAGGAATACGTATTGAATGATCAAGAGTAATACGACAAGCAGTGGATATAATTTTGATAAATATTTTGTCGTTTCCATGTAAATTATTACGTTTAAATTTCACGATACAAAATGTTGAGTGAAATTTGCAATAATTTCTATGGAAATGGCAAAATATAAAAAAAAATATTCACTTCGAGTGGTATTTGGGACGACTATTTAACAATATTAATACATAACTATTCACTTTATTGAAAAATAATCCAACAAATAATATAATTATTCATTCTCAATTAAATTCAGCGGAATAATTCCAAAACATATAATTTTAAAATGTTTAACGCAAGCCAAACTTTGTTGACACAGTTTGTTGGTGGTTAGTTTTACGTAACCTAGCGACATCACTAAAGACAGAATATCGTTGCTAAGCGATATATCGCAATAAGGCTACTTAGTTTTTGAGTAGGTACATTGTTTTGTGAATATTTTGCATGGTGCCCAATATTCAGTGATATTACTGTCCCTATTGGTTGAAAGAAGAAAATCTCTGCAATATGATTGGCTTCTATACTATAGCATTGAATAGTAGAGATGGGTAGTTCGCGAACGAACTGATAAAATGAACGATTCTTTTAGGTGAACTAAATGAACTAGTTCACGACTTTGAAATGAACTAGTTCAAAATGAACTATCGAACTTTTAGCAATCTTTAATATCAATTCGGTAATCGATCCGTCCCTAGTTCGCAAACTACTGTAATATGAATCATTTTCAGCACTTTTTGAACATGCAACCAACGAATAATATGTTGTCGGTCGCCGGTCGCGATAATCGGCTAAGACGACGGTTTGTTTACTTGCAAGCGATCTAGATCGACTTACAAATCTGCATTTCTGCATATTCGTTCTTCGTTCAACATGATCGTTCAACCTTTATACAGATTACCTAAATGCTTGCGCGCGGATTATAGTTTGCGAACGAACTAGTATATTGAATGATTCTTTCCTACGAACTAGTTCGCGAGAACTAGTTCATCGCAACGAACTACTTTTCCCATCTCTATTGAATAGTCATATGAACACTGTGCTGGCTTTGTATGCATGTTATTATCTGTGATAATTATACATCGCTATTATTACACCATCTGGTTTATGTTACTGCTACCAAGTTTTGTGTGCTTTCTTTAAGAGTATTGTGCTTTTGGGACTACTTTTTAGATGAATTCTTTGTGATACCTGGTTACATTTGTCGTAATTAATATATTCGTTGACACCCCCTCATTTCTATTTAATAAACTCCAGTATTTTCTAAGGAAGTGCACGCCGCCTTCACTGTGGTAGCCCGACCGGCACGTAGTCACACGATTTTGAGAGAAGTAGCCTAAGAAATCTAAAATTTAGTGTCAGGGGTGAATGTAAAATGTGAGATATACTGTATACACACATTTTAACTGTCTAACAGACACAAAATGACCACAACATATGTTATTGGAAGCCGACAAAAAAAAACCTTGGATTTTGAAGAAATGGAATTTCATAAGGTTTCCGCAACCCCCGATTCAATTGTAAATATAGCAAACTCATAGGCGACCTTTCCCTTTTTAACTAATAAAGGAAATTCAGGGCCGTCATTGTTAGCACTCTCAGCAGAATTACAACTTGCTCTTAAACTAAACGCTAAACTAAAAAATAATATTAACAGTAAAATCAGCTTTACAGTCGTAGATATCGATATACAATACTTATTTATCATCTTTTAAAAAACTCATTTAGGGTAGGGCTTGGAAAGAAAGATAAAAAATCTAGTCATGTCTAAACTTAAGTCTGTAGATGAATGTCAGATTGCATTTTGTTTATGAAAACATCTGTCACTGTGAAAGGTAAAAGTTTACATTGCATTAAGGGTAACTGTATCAATAAAAAAGGAAAATATGGCTTGTACACAATAACAACGAGTGTAATAATCATAACGGTCGATAGAAATTGTTTTTGTTAAGTTTTTTGTATATTTTTAGGACAATAGGTCAAGGTTTAATTTAGTTCTCTCTGATTTCTGGTAGTTCATTTGGTTCAATGGGTATATAGCAACTTACGGTAAACTTCAATTTGGTTATGGCAAGCTGCGAATGACACACTATATATGGAGGGTGAGAAGTGAAACTTTACCCCCGCGAACGAAGCTTATTTGTTTATTCGTCCAAGGATGTAACCGTTCTTTTGGTCCGAGGAATGTAGGTGATACGTACAACTGGGATTTTATTCTAAATACTTTCTTAGGAATATTTGCATACTAAAGCTTGTAACTACTAGACGGCATGTGCTGCATTTTTGAATTTTCAAAAGAGGAAAACCTCAAAGGCAATTTCTGTTGTAGGTATTTCGTTTTACAATGTTTCAAACCGCATTTCTAGTATTCAGAAATAAATGTGTTGCTGTCCTTACAATGAAGGTTGCGAATCATACATTTGATATTACTTTAGTCGCTAGTTATCATGACCGGGCGTATTGTTTTCTACAGCTAGCGGAGCGTTTTGATTACTACGGGCAGCAATATTAACTTACATTGCAGGTCCGTTACTTAGAACTTGATGTGCGAGTACGTACCTAACGAGCGAACGATAGCGAGTTTATTGTCTGTGTGAGCTGAATGGTAAAATTTTAATAAAAAGTTCTTAAATTCAATAGAGGTTACTGCTTCAATTTACTTTTAGAGATAACGTTCAGTAAACGGGTGATTACGATTCTGAATACTGTAAACAGGGTTTATGATACATAATATCGTAAAGTTACTTTACAGACTACTGTGTTTAATTTTGTATTTTCGGTCATGATTACTAAGATGTAAGCAAACAGTTTCGGCGCGTTTGTGCGTAAATGTATTTTAGGGTTAAATTATACGTAGGCTTTTACTTTTTAAAATAAATTTAAAACAATATGTGTTCGACCTCCCACCATCATAACAACTGATGCCTAAACTAATCAACCAACGTATACTTTAAGAGAATATAATATATTTTAAAACAGTTTACAATAAAACGTATTGTAACACAATTGTAATTAGTGTAAAATTATATTCTGTTAGTTACTATTATGGAAAATTTCAAACGATGCTTCTTATTACTCTCAGAAAAATAACAACTTAGTGCTAAACCAAACATTAAAGAGATATTTTAAGGGAGTAAAATTTATTTTAAATGTATTGTGTAACAATACATATTCTCATACAATTCATTCTACAGGAAAGTAAATTATACGCTGCCCTTTACTTCTTTAGCAATAAAAGAAATTTAAAGCAATGCTTTTTAGCAAAATAACGACTAACTTCAACCCTAAACAACGAATATAGAGGTTTAAACAAAGTGTAGTTTATTTTAAAGTGAATTGAGAGCAATACGTATTGCCACATACTTTTTATTTATTCATTGTTTAAATTAATGTATGAAATTTAGAACCACACAAGCTAAGTAAATAAACACACCTCGTTATAGCAACATTGTTTCACTAATAGATTGCTACAAAAATATATTTAACGTAAACAGCTTTTTAAATTGTGTTTTTGTAATTTGTCTGAAAACAAGATGCTGGTTGAGCTACTGCTATTAGCATATAAGCTTACTTATAAAATAAAAACAATACTGCATGTGAAAAATTTCAGTAAAATATAATTAGTGCATTGTAATTGTATGGAAACATTAATTTAAATCGAGATTTTTAATTGTATTGTTGATTTACATGGAACGACCAAAACTTTAGCTTAAAGTATTAACAGCAGTTTACTTGTAGGATAAGTAATTAAAATTGCTGAAACGAAGTGTACACTATCTTTATCAGCAATTGATACAAGTTGTGTCACAGTAAATTTTTAATTAGAGTAAAAGCATTTCCCATTTTTCATTTCTATAGAAAATATTCAACAAACAGTACAGCAGCACCGTCTAATGTAAGGCTTAATTGCAGCATAAAGCACAAATATGTTTTAACAAAGTTTTAATTAAATAGCTTACATTTTTTCATAATTTGCTTGTGCAGTAAAGCATTGTCTCAATAATGTTTAAACACGGTTAAAGAAAAAATGTGTTTCCACAAAATAGTAAATACAGGAAACCTGTATTCCCACATTAATTTTCAAAATGTCTATTGAACATTTAAGACGCTATTTGTTAGTTCTGCTTGGAAAGTATTAACTTATCTGTTGTTTGCTATACTGTTATTATTATGATTTAATAATGCATTTTTTTTTATTTGTACGTAATCTTATATACTCAATTTAGCATACCTTTTAAAATAATAGCTTATTTGTCGTGACATCTATTTCTTCTGTAATATTCATAGCTACTAAACTGTAACTAGAGTCAAGCAAATGTTAAAAATTGCGTTCTGAGGAGAGCCTTCACAGAATTTACAATGAAAAATATAAACAAGAAACTTAAAGAGTCAGAAAATCGAATCAGTGATTATTACAGCAAAGTTGTAAACAGGACGACTATGCAGAAACATGGGAAGGTTTTAATAACACAACACACTATAGAACGTATAATGCGTGAACTAGCCTCGAAATATCGAAGCGTTACTGCTTGAATACAAACAGCAGAAGCAACAGATATAGTGCAAAAACATACGAAGTTAAAATAAATAGACGCAAGACATGGTCCGAAAGAAATTCAAACTGATGGAACAACGCTTTTTTAACTTTACCCCACCGATGTGATGTGTAGATCACTTAAAGCGCACGGAAACTCTAAAATAGATATAGGGAGAAAATTATAGAGTGACAAAGGGTACTGGGAGAGGCGTATACCGTATATTCAATGTTGGAAATAAAGAGTTAGAAATGAAGCAGAGGAAGTTTACAAATTGGGAAGGTGCCCAGAGGATTGCAATCCCCGCAGATGTTTAAGCGCCAGAAGAATAATTTTATTTCCTTTAATTTGTAAATACATTTGTTTAAGGTTTAAGGAATAAAAAATTACTCGTAGTTAATCAGTTCAGTGATTTTCGAACTCAGACCTTGACCATAAGATACCTCGCTGCATCGTAAAAGTAAACAAAGTAAATGAATTAGACTATTCAACAATCCAAAAGGAAGGCATCTGATGCAAAGGGTCGAAATTCACACAGAACTTTAAGTAAATGTACAGAGCTAAGTAAATGCACAGAGCAAATAGTAGAAGGCGATAGAGAGAATCTGCAGGGTCGTATAGCGTATATTCAAAAATGGATGTAAAAAGCTATAAAATAAAAACAAGAAGAAGAAAGCCACAGAGTGGGTACCGAAAATTTCAATACACCAGCGAGAAGAGCACAGATGCGATTAGCAGATTTCTTAAAACTCACAGAAAATCTTAAGGAACCTGCAAGGAACAAAAATAAAATCGTACGACTGAGACTACCGGAAGAGGTGTATACCATAATTCAATGTTGGACGTGAAAGAGGAATAAAATGACTCAAAACAGAATTTTAAACAAATGCAAGGAGAAAATTATAGAGAACGTACATAAGAAAAAGAAGAAGCTCTCAGGTTTGAGACCTAACACTTTCAAGAGGCCAAAAGGATACCGATGCAGTGGGTAGACGACTTGAAACTCACAGAGAGCTTTATGTGAATACAAGGAAAAATTACATATGACTATAGGGAAAATTTAGGCAAGCGTATAACACATATCCAACGATGGATGTTAAATGTTACAAAAAAAGAAGATAAAGAGGTTTACACTTTCAATAAGCCAATTGGAAAATCACAAATACGATAGGTAGATGGATTGATGCTCACAGAGTCCATTAAATGGATATAAGAAGCCAACAATAGATAATGATAGATGACACTTGAAAAGGCGTATAACGTAAATTCAGAGAGCAAATAATAGAGAACAATAGGGAGAACTTGGAAAGGCGTATAACGTATATTCAATGGTAAATTTGAAACGTTGCACAACAAAGAAAAGAAGAAAGAGTTTACAGCGGGAGTTGACACACTCAATAGGCCAAAGGGTGGGTAGATGATTTGAAAATCATATAATAGCTTAAGTGCATACACGAAACAAATTATAGAAAACGTCTATTCAATCAGAAGTTTCACTGACTTTTGGAAAGCATTGCATTTTATAAGTTGCTCATAAAATGAAGGGATCTAAGTTCTAATTGGATAACAACAAAACTTATACTTTACAATTAAAAGACCGTGATCCCTGTAGGATCAGCATCAGCGATCAGGCAATCACCCATAAAAATTATATTATACAATAGCCAGCATTTGTTAGTGCCTCTTCATCCTGATGAAGAAGCTTTTAATTATTTTTTTAAATAACAAGTTCAACAGTATTATGCATCGTATTGCCATAAACTAATATAGTATTGTAGACATTGGGGATACTTATCCCTTCAAGAGTACAATGTTGATTACTGTAATTTCTGCTGTCACTTTCATTTTATGATTAATTTTTAGTCAGCAGTTTTGAGTCCAGTATGGATGTGTCTGCGATGTTGTTCCCCGATATCTTTGTTATCGTGTCTATTCCTAATTGGAGGTAGATTTTATATACCAGGAAGTATTAGCAAGTGTGCAAAACTTATTTTGCAATGTCTGGAACCTTTTAACATTAGCTTTAGATGTTGTGTACCACCCAGAACAGGTTTATATAAATGGAGGCTCTTAATGGTGCAACTAAGGTCTACTGACGTATTTCTCCTGATTACTGGATAAAGCTGTTTCCAACCAGTTTGTTTGTTTATAGGAATTATGCAAGTGGCTTGTATACGTAACACGCTTAGTCGGGTATAAAGATTTACAACACTTCCAAGTCATTGTTTATTAAATTGATTGCACATTGGAGATTTTTAATTGCTATATAGATATTATATTCGTAGCATATTATTCGCGAATAAGGTAATATCACTTCAATAATGAATTGGGATGTCGCGAATAAGATCATTAAATAGTATTGCTCTGCACCACACTACTTTGGGGAAATTCTGCATAAATGTCAGAGAAAATAATTTGCGCAGCAATAGCTTTCATTTCTACGAATCAAAAATCTTTACTCATAACTTTCCTCGCATGTGTATGTTGTGACGCTAAATACTTTTAAAAATAATAGGAAGTCAGGGGTTAAAATAATTTAACGTTCCTAATAATACTGAAACAATAAAAAGAAACACCTAGTAATGTGAATTACATCCACTTTCAAATAAAAAACCATTATGAGTGGTAGGATTCGAACTACAGCTCCTACATATGCGATTTTAATTCCATCTGTGTGTCGCACGCGCTTATTGAGTACCTCTCGCATCTGTGCGGTGCGCGGCAGTATTAAAGAGAACTCACATTTTGTTTAAAGACTTTTATCGAGACCTATATAGGAATTCTGATATAATATAAGCACAACAACCTTAAACAGTTCATCAGAAGAATTGCCAACATGGAAACAATATAAAATAACTACCGATTGCGATTTAATGAAATAAAATCAAGTCTCAGATAAAGAAATATTAAAGGAGGGCTGAGAATAAAATACAAAATTACAGATCTATTAACACTTATTTAGGAGAGCGAAAAGTAGTTGCACTGAACTGATAAAACTATTGTGCTGTTACCTAAGAAGAGGTATCATAATAAATTTAGTAATTACCGTTGTTAATGAAGGTGATATCCAATCGACCCAATAACAAAGAACAAAGCTATGGTAAAGGCAATTTTCTTTCAATGAGACTATTGCTGGAAAACGGTACGGAATATTACATTCTGGTTTATTTGGCTCTTGTTAACTAGGCAGACATTTGATTCAATAGAGATATCGGCGATCGTACAGGAAATTCAAATTGTAGAATAGATCAAAAACATTGCCACCAAGCTAAAGAAGACATTAAATGGCAAGACTAATGCATCAACATTAATTAAACAAGACTCAACCATCTTAGGTATGCGGGTGATGTACTTATTGCTGAAAATTGCCAAGACTTGCACGGGAGGCTAAATTATAAAAAAAAAACGAGCAAAAGCAGGAATACTTTTCAGAATAAATCTACAGAAAACCAACATCCTGCCACCTTTGGTGATACAACAATTGAAAACGTCAATAAACGTATATACATGCAAATTGCTTCTCCTAAATATTTAGGAGAAGCAATTCGCATTGATCGAAAGAGCCATGCTAGAAAGAAGGGTGCGGTTACTTTGGGGAAAATTAAGAAAACAATGTGCCCTGCAGGTTATGTCTTATGAGACAGAGATCTACAGAAACTAGCAATAACAACAGCAATGCTGATATTCATTATCAGTCAGAAAACGAACCACTTGGATCTCCGACAACACCGAAGTAGCTGATGTGCTGGAATGATTGTAATCTCTCAAGTGAAGTTGGGAGGGACACATAGCAAGCACATCTACAAATAGATGGACAATGAAAATGTGGGTGTGATCGCCGTGAACTAACAAGCGAAGTAGAAGAAAATAGAATTGACGCATGAATAAGAGAAGGAGGCCTTTGTTCAATAATATGAACTGCAAGCAAAGACTGAAAGTTACTAGAAATTGTTTTAGTGCTCTAGCTTGCTACGGTTTCCTGATTTTTATACTCTTTTTAATTGGAAAATGTTAACTACACCAACCAATGTAGTATTGAGAGGTATTGCATTGACTATACACATTCAAATTATTTATGGCGTATCGATACAGCAATTCAAATAAAACGTCGAAGTTGCGAATTGTTGGCGATTCACTAACAATTGCCACACGAATGGTAATCCGCCATTTCGTAGTGAGCTAAAACACAGACACGAATGACATCTCCAAAAAATATATTACGACCGGTGTTAAGCGTCGGGATTTGGCTGACGGCCCTGATTAGTCTAAGCCCCGCGTTTTTATACAGCCAATATTCCGACCTGTCAAAAAACCAATCTGACAAGGTGATCTTTTGTGAAAACCGGCGAGAGAAAGGATCGGTGTAGCGAAATGTGAGCGTTAGATACGCCGGGTCAAGGATGAGCAGGATAATGCATGTCCCCTAATAAATAATAAAACAGGCCGCACCGAGCCGGCTGGGGATTTTTGCTTGCTCTACTTGTGTTTGGTAGTAATTTAATCCCGTTCAATCTAGCTAATTGAATGGCTGTGCATTTGCTTTCGATGGCGACCTAGTTCTTAGCGCTGATCACCAAAAGGCCCCGCTTTGCATAGCGGACTCGTTTGCATTCGGAGCCTCTGTTGACAGGTATTCGATAATGACCGAGCTGCTGGACGGCTGCTGCCATGAAAAGTTCTCTGAGGATTTGTGCGATCCGATAACTATTTGTTCACTCGTATCTGCACAGCGCACCTGAAGCGACAGTTGATTGAATTTTGTTCATATCTAAATTCAAAATGGTGTTGACAGAATAATGATAGTTCCTGGAATACCAGCATCCATCTATCTGCGTCACTACTATCGCCATAGGTGTGAGGCCGATAGAGAGCCTTCAACAACGGCACCTGTTTAGATAAAAGAGCATGCACAAGACTCAAAAACGGAACCTAATAAATAAAATAATAGGTCTGAATACTAAACTACCAATTTATTTAAGTTCATGTTTTTATGAGTTATATCAAGAGTCCTTGACAAAAAAGAGTTTTACAGGGTGGGCCACTAAACTTCAAACCTCTAATTTTTTTACTTCCCCTAAACCTTATTCTATAAGTTAATTTTAAGTATCAAACCTTATTTCATTTATACAATTATGGTGATATGTTGCTAAAATACATGACTTTCTTTTGTTTAACAACCACAAAAGAGAGCTTTGAAATTGCCCAAGCTGTTAACATTGTTCTAAATCAGCTCCCAGAAAACTTTAATTTTTGTTAATAAAAACACATTCATTTAGTGCAAGTGTTAGTTTTATTTAACCATAAAAGTGTTGGGCACATTTGGAACCAGTTTTCCAGTCTTAAAAAGGAGCAGTTTGGGTTTTTTCGTCGGCAACAAAATCCAGGCAGCTGCGGTCCAAGTACGGGCTGCGTTCAAGAGTCGATATCGCCTGCAGGAGCTAGTTGGAACCAAGGTTCAGATTCGATTCCACAGGCCTTTAGCAGCTAAGAAAACGCGTTAGCGTCCCCTGAGAGGTGCTTCGGAGTCTCTGCAAACCAGGTATTTTGCGCAACTTTCATTGTCCGGAGCCTTTTTATTTTGCTGGGGCCTGCAAGACTGGAGTTTCCCGTACGCATTGCCGCAGTTCCCGATTATCCAGTGCATTCCAGAACCCAGAAAGGAATGTGGCGTCATTAGAATTTGTAGGAATCCCAAGAAAAGTTATCCATTCGTTTGCAAGCTAAAACAATTGATGTTTCTGTCACTTGTACGTCACGATAGAACAAAAGCCGTTAGTACTGTTGCTATGCGAGAATAATTATTGCTTACCTGAGGTATTTTGCTGATTTATGCATTGATTCAAATCAATTATTGCGATTTGTACGAGTGCACTCCGCTTTGTGTTTCATGTCAATTTTGAGGTTAGCTACTTCAGATTTAGTTTTGGTGCGTTCACAAATAAAATCTCAAGTTAAACTGGAGCTACTAAAAGTTAGTTTGCTCTAACCAGTATTTCTAATTTAACGACCTAACCCTGAGACCGAGTATTATGTTTACCAGAGCAGCCGAATATTATTGCATATAGTTAAAATAACTTAAGGGCACAAAATCGTTTACTTTTGCATTAGAACATTTGTATATTTTAATAACCCAAAGATCGTGCACATGCAGCACTATTTTTATTCAATATGTGAATTATTTTCATAGTAATATATAAAGGGTGTTCATTAGAATTTGTGGTCTAGTTGGCTTTGGAACTGATGAAGTCATGTCGTGCATTAAATAATATGGCTGATAACTGACACTGTCAGTCTATGTGAAATTAGAGATTAGCAGGTTAGGTTTTGTGTCAGCGTGTGTCAAAACTGACGAAAAAACTGTTACATTCTAATTTTTGAACACTTGGAGCGTCTGATTTTATGCAAAACATAGTGCATTATTGCAGATCTCGATTCCAAGCTCTGACATCCTGAGATAGGTGGCGCTCGTGTAACGAAACAAGAAAATTGTTTGTTTGGGTGTTGTCTCTTGTCTTGCTGTTTTGGCGTCAATTTCGGGATGGAATTGTAAGCCGCTTATTTTAGCCAAGAAATTGGGCTTCCTCTTGCCGTTTGTGCCTATTTGTGATGGAATTGTAGTGCTTGAAAGTCTCCATGGATCGGAATCCCCTAAATAGTGCTATGCAATGATTTCTGCTTAATCCTTGGTATGTAGTGGTGTTCGTTTAATTTATTGTCTAATTGGAAGCTTCCTACATAGGAGACTTCGTACGGGACTTCGTACGGGGCTTTGTACGAGGTTTAATAGGCAGCCGACTTCTTCTTTGGGGCCAGCTCTGGCGTCTCAAATTCACTTGACAGTTCCGATTTAAATGGATCGAATCCTGGTGATGTCAAACTAGGCCACGGGACCCGTTGCTTCATGGAAAAGGTTTGATAGCTGTCACAGTTTTTCGTCGACCCAAATTGCGTTCAGTGCAACTTTTTTGCTACTCGTTGCATTTCATGTGCCTTGTTTATTAGTACTTGTGTATCAAATCTTTCTACTACGGTCAAGCTCGTTGAAAAATAGTTATAGTTTAGAAATTCAGTTAAAATTTGTAATTGACTTTATGGGAGGACTTGTCCTTGCTTAGTTAGATTCGTTAACTGAGGTTTAACATTTAAATACCCATTTCTGGTATTACCGTGACTTGAACGAGATAATACTGTCACACAAGCGGTTTCATTTATAAGCCAATGTGGCTTCTGGTAGTGCGCTTACACAGATCTGTTTAATTAGTACAAACACCAGGTATTGAACGTGGGTAATATAGAGCTATGAATACATAAGGCTCTCTTTTGACGTGTACAGAACACAGCGTTTAAGGACTATTTGTCGGTAGCTAAATTTACTTAATTACTCTTGTCATTAAATTTTGATTACATTAAGTAAAAAATCATTTACAGAGCATACTAAACACATTAAAGAAGAATGCGCTTACTGTTGGGCTTGAGATAAATACAAAAAAGACAAGTACGCTAAAGACAGCCCATACAGAAATGATAGAAGTAGAACTGGAAGGGAAAAAACTGCGCAATCATAAAAGTTTCACATACCTCGGCAGCATACTAGAAGAACAGGGAGGATGTCAAGCCGACATAAGGACAAAAATATGTAAAGCGCAAAACTCTTACAAAATGCTACATAGAATTTGGGTGTCAAATGAGCTCTCAAATATTACGAAGATCCGAATTTTTAAATCAAATGTTGTTAGCGTACTTATTTATGGATGTGAGTCGTGGGCCATAAACAAACAACAGACTAAGGAAATTCAAACATTTATTAACAAGTGCTTAAGAAAAATCATGAAAATATATTGGCCTGATGTCATCTCCAATATAGATCTATGGGCTATTACGGAACACGAACCTATTTACAGGACCATAAAAAGACGCCGCTGGAATTGGATTGGACATACCCTAAGGAAGCCGAGTACAGATATAACCCGACAATCACTTGAATATAACATCAAAGGCAAAAGAAAACAGGGCCGACCAAATCTGACATGGAGAAAAAATATACTGGATGAATGTAAGGAGAAGAATATAACATGGAACCAAGTGAAACAGTTAGCACAAAACAAAAACAAATGGAAGGAATTCGTCGAGAACATATGTACGAAAGTAGAGGAAGAATAACTCAACCGTTTAAAATAAAAGTGAAAGTGTATAAAGTGTATATTAGTGTAAGACTGACTACCTTATGCTAATTAACAGACAGTCTTGAAACGTCTTAGGACGCCCTATGGTCCCTGCAGGATCTACAGGACTGATGATGATGATGATGAAGTAAAAATTGAGGTCCTAATTAAAGTAAAACGTCGAATTGCCGTAACATGTGTTTATGTTAAATAGCCTTTATGTTACATTTATCTGGTTTGACCTTCTGGTATTAATCCTTATGTACAGACTGTATCTAATATTTTAGAACCGTTGTGGGTATTATATATACACAAGTAAAATCTGTCTTTTATTTGCTACTGCGTCGAATCTCTGCTTTCTTGTATAAGCAATTTAGGTTCGCCGTTACACGTTTCAACGGGGAGTATTAATACGAAGCTACAACGACGTGGCGCCCTAGCATCCTGGTAACTCAGGTAATTTGTTCTTTGGAACCCACTCCCATCTGCGACTGAGTGGTCGCGAGCGTAAACTCCCAAAGCTACCCCTATTTGGTGGCAGAGATTTATAAGCAGGTAAGAGCGCGGAGAGACATTGTGTTACAATACATTATTGGTCTTAAATTTTTGTATCGTAATAGTAGAGGGGGTAACAAAACCTAACCTGCTAACCTCGAATTTGACATAGACTGACAGTGTCACTAGTGTCAGTTATCAGCCATATGATTTCATGCACGACATGACTTCATCAGTTCCAAAGCTGACTAGACCACAAATTTTAATGAAAACCCGTTACATACCTGGCATGAAACCGTACAAATTTCAGACAAATATACAGGGTGGGCACCTTAAAAATAAAATGTTGTTAATTTTTGGGTTAATTTTGAAATAGAAGGAAGTAATAATTTTCACATAGGACAGGCTTTACACTTACGGAAAATAGGCCTCAACAGATACATGATAATGTCACAAAAGAGTCGAAACGTTTCAACAATAGGACCGGTCGCTTAAATAGAGGCGCGCCGCACTCATTTCGATAAGTCTCGATGGCGCAGACGACCTATCGATGCGGTTACAATCCGCTACGCAGATGGGGCGGCGTTCAAATCCCCCCAGCGGGCTACATTTTTAATTTGAAAATGTATTTAATGTATTAGAAACGTGAAGATATTTTTACTCCTAACTTAATTTGATTTTTAAAATTATTTAGTGTCACAATGTTGACGAGGGAAGTTCTGGGTAAAGCGTTTTACATATTTTGTCAGACTGCAACCCAACGTACACATACCATGGCGACAGTTATATTCAATATTTATCTTACATATTGATGACTTTAGCATTTATTTAATAAACCTTGCGGTACATGTTTTTAAATGGTGCTCTGTGCAGTCGATAACGGTGCAGTTCTTCTATTCTCGTTAACATCACTAAAATTTTATAATTTCAGTTATGTTACTTGCCTGCTAGTTGGCCTAATGCCATAAATGTGACGCCACTCTCATCAACATGCCATTTAAAATAAACAGTGAGTGTATGTATTGCCATGAAATGTGCATGTTGGATTGCAGTTTGAAATAGTAATGGGCTGCAAGTTACGTGGTCCACCCTGTATACACCAATATTTATAGGTTAGTAAATTGAGCCTTTTAATGCGAAATACACAAATTTTAATACGATCTGTGAGATATACAGTCTGTTCTATAAAAAATGCCCCGCCTTCTAGCTACTTTATTATTTATTTTAGACCCAATAACCCTTATATCAAATCAAATGACACATAAAAACCTACATTTTAACACAATTAACAAATTTTTATCTTCAATTGTTTCAGAGTGGTGACGTCACTTGCAATTTTTTTAAATGACACTGTATATATTTTTTGACATTTTCTGGTAGAGGTTTTTTTTATCTTTTCAACAATATAAATATTTCATGCACTTGCATAAAAAAAATGTCGTGAAAAATTACAAAAACTTTTTCACAATGGAAGGCCATGATACAAAACTGTAAACAAAAGTGTAACTCAGAAAAACAAAACAAATAGTAGCCAAACGCTTTAACTGTCAGATTTCAGAATAATCTAAAGTGTTTATTGTTTTGTTTTTCTGAGTTACACTTTTGTTTATAGTTTTGTATGGTGGCCTCCCACCGATAAAAAAGTTTTTTAATTTTTCTCGAAAATTTTCTTATGTAAGGGCATAAAATATTTATATTGTTGAAAAGAGAAAAAAAACCTCTACCAGAAAATGTAAAAAAATATATACAGTGTCATTTAAAAAAATTGCGCGTGACGTCACCACTCTGAAACAATTGAAGATAAACATTTTTTGATAGTGTTAAAATGTAGGTCTTTATGTGCCATTTGATTTGATATAAGGTATATTAGGTCTAAAATAAATAATAAAGTAGCTAGAAGGCGGGGCTTTTTTTATAGAACAGGCGGTATATTATTTGTTCATATCGGCTACATATTCGCCTGCCTGGTATACAACCCGCTTAGCACAAAGATATTGATGCTTGCAATGTTTTGTTTAGTATGAGATTCTGTTCTATCGCGTGATGGATGATTGTGTTCCTTCCGGGTTGGCGTTTTTCTCGAGGTGTGAAGTGGTTAGTTCCTCGTGATCGGCATGACATTTGAATTTTGAGAGTTCCCGCGTGCAAATGCAAAACAGTCAGCGAACAATCCGAGGGGTTCAGACGCTAGAAGCAAATATGGGGTGGTATTCGAAAAAAACTGTCGATACATTTTGGTGGTTTTTGATTCAGAGAATTTGTTAGCGTTTAAAGCTTTAGTATGCCTAACCTGTGGATTTCGATTACTTGCAACTTTTAACAAGTTGGAGTAGGCAGAGCTATGGTAAGAGATTACTACGCTTACACTGTAGTCTAACATTGTCTATGACTGTGGCCTTTTTTGAATGGCCTATTTTGTGGGGTTTCCTGCAGGATGGGATAATTGCTGCGGAGGTTGTGGAAGGTGTTGTGGCTAATGCCACATGCAGGATAAATGCAACGCTTGGGGTTTGTTTGGGTTATTCTAATTGTGGGAATCCTTGTTGGAGCTTTATTTGTAAGCAACTCGTGACCGAATAGGATCCATTTGTGTTAGGCTTGGTGGGTTAGTGGTTTCACTGCTTGCGGCCGAGGTCAGAATGAAAACTCGAGGGTTTGGACGGGAGTTCCTGAGTGTTTCTCTTACTTTAGGCATGATAGATTAAGTGACGCTTGCATCCTCGAAGTAATGCAAAAGCGGTTCTAGGGGGCAACGGTAGAAGAGCTTAGGGATTGAAGAAAGAACCTATTTGTGGGTTATCGACTGAACTGTTATAGTAGTATGAGGGACTAAAGTGCACCATTTAATCCCGCGAGTGGAGTTTTTTGCCTCGAGGGTGAAGCCCGAGGGCAGCAACCACTCAAGGGATTTAGGCACTTTATTCCCGAGGTATATACGCTATTTTTTGCACTTTTGAGATCATTACCATCAAACATGTCCAAAATTTGGAATCTGTCAATTTGGAAAAGGACAATTACAATTTATTAAAAACTGAATTGTAGCAGGTCCTGAATAGATTGAATCAGTTGGCAGTACTGAAGTGTATTGTCAGTATATGTCAAATTCGAGATTTGCAGGTTAAGTTTTGCGTCAGTGTGTGTTAAATGACAAACAAAACCTAACCTACTAACCTCGTGTGTACATAAATCTACCATAGTTACGGTATCATTTTTGCTTTAGTCCCTAGGGATTAAATCAGCTACTTTAGTCCCTGTTTACGGGGACTAAAGTATCAACTTTAGTCCCGGAAGTGCAAAAAGTATTTTTTTCCTTTTCTAAGATTCAGCCAAAGTGCTATGTCTAAATGTATATTTATTATAATTGTAACGCAATGTTACTTTTTCGACCATTTGCAATACACCCTTTCTTTGCTTTTTAGAATATCCAGTTAACAAATACGTAATTTAGAAACGTTGAACTACAAATAGTCATACGGGAAAATCATAGACGGCCAAATCTGGGAATTTGATAGTTAATGAGATATCTCCAGGTAGTAAAATTATTATAAGTCTGGTGCAGCTGTGTGTATCGTGGCATCATCTTGTTGAAACAACTTATGAAGTCGTCTGAGTTTCCGTAATTCTGTATGCCCAACATAGTATTCTGTGGTATCGATTAGTTTTATTTAAAAAATACGATCTAATTTCCTACACCATCAGGAGACTGCCTTCCAAACAATAACGGGAATTTTTCCTTTTGAGGCTTCTTCTGCCTTCCTTTCTTTGTTTACATCCATGTCATTTTGCGGGCAGGTACAATTTAGTATACTTTTTTTGATCTTCAAATTGAAACATAAATTTCTAAGTTAGTGAATATTTTAATGCATAAGAACATACATTTTTTTCGTTATACTCGGACGTTGCATAAACATATCTGAACTTCGTACATTTTATGCATTTTATGTTTAATAATAAAAATTGGCGTTTTACGAGCATGCTCTCTTAATCGGTAAGCTTAACAACAAAATATTACAATTTTGAAAGAAATAAGTAACGTCCTATGAAGAAAGATAGCAACAGTAATTTCACAGGAAAAGCTTTACTTTGTATGTGATTGCACCTTTTTATACAGAAAATTAAAATGTCACGAACAGACTGTGGTTAACAAGTTGCCTTTAAAGACTGCACTAGGTCTTTATTCCGACTAGCGGTATAGCTCTGCTTAAAAAAACGCTAATTATTTCTAATTTCAACCATTACGCAGTATTTAAGCGTCATTTTGTAAAAGCTATAAAAAAAATAAAATTTTAGTAATAAATAGTTAATTAATTAATTTACAAGTAAGAGTTCTAA
The DNA here is from genome assembly GCA_940337035.1 of Agriotes lineatus. Lineage (NCBI taxonomy): Eukaryota > Metazoa > Arthropoda > Insecta > Coleoptera > Elateridae > Agriotes > Agriotes lineatus. The sequence continues at coordinate 251,221 of CALNHX010000856.1, forward strand.
TTATTTAAAAATTTATTTAATTGGATAATACACTGCAGTATAAATTATGAAAAAATGCTTTGCTAAAGTATTTTAAGCTCAAACACCTAGGCCACGTCTTGGGGAATATGCACAAATACCGCCTTCTACAACTTTTTCCCTAAGAAAAAGTGGAGAGAGAAAGGGACCCGGTGGGAGATGAATCTCCAGCATGACCAACATGAGAAACTATGTTACGATCCAAAATAGGTCACAGTGAAATTTTTGTCCAAGTTAGCAATCTAGCAATCTCTGAATTTGAGAACAACACGCTTCCGCATTCAAAATTTCCGTGTGCGCAATTTTAAAGTTAGCTATACCTTTCGGCCGGAATTTTTCTTTTTGGAAATTCGTATTGTTCTGACTTTTGCTTCTAGTTACACGACGTGTTTGTATGCGACTTCCTTTGAGTGTCACGTCATGCGCGCATGTTTCCCGATGGAATCGTCGTCGCAAAGGCAGCCTTGGTCTCGTTGTTGGATCGTCTCAACCGCTGATTAGTTTGGGATATGTCAGTTTTCTTTATTGAAGCCAAATGTTTAAAATAGGACCTGTTCGTAATTATTTTTGCGTGGGCCAATACTAGGTCAAATTTGTTTTCAGGCCCGTTTTCTTTTTCGCTTTTCTCCGTGTCTGTTGTTTTTATTGTTTTGAAATTTCCATTGAGCTCCAGCGGTCGCCGCCGAAGGAAGAGCTCGTGGACGCTTGAAATCACATCTCTAACCCGGTAAGCGAAAAATCAGCCACATGTAGCCGCAGATTTTTAAATTTTCCTAGCTCGTAACATAGCAATCAAGGCTAATAACTTTTTATATGGGGTGCCAAGTAGCGCGTCTTGCGTATACATAGGAAGTTTCTAGATTGGAGAGTTACGCCTATTGGGGAAAATCATTCGATGTTGTCTCTAATATTGAATTCGATTGTCAGTCGTTTCCTGCTTGAATTTTACTTTTATATAATTCTACTGTCAATGGACGACTACTATTGGCAACCGTGTATAATTGTTTTTTTGTATTGGATCTGTATTACGTGCACCGAATTTATGCTAATGGACGTTCGCAAGTATATTGTCTTTCGACGTTGTTAAGGCATATCCGTATGTCATTTATTTCCACTAATAAACGTATCTTTGCTACTAGCCAATGTTGTTTCTATCTTGAAGCATCTCTTACCTCTGTGAGCTTGATTTCCTATTCTTTATGTTCATGACCCCTCTTCGTCATTCTGTTTGAGCTAGCAATTGATATTTGCTGAAACTATTTTATTTCATCGACTTCAAGTTACAGCAGAAAGGGGTTATTTGCGGAAAACTCAGTTTTTCTAGCTTTACGCCAAAAGGACGATAGTAGCAGGACAAATTTGTATTTCTTGTAATTGCTGTCTCATTTATTAGTATTTAAAAACACTAAAATCCTCTGCAACTATTTTTGTCATTTACAAAGGAGAAATATTTAAATAGTTTTTTAACATTTAATGTTTATTTTTTACTAATAATAATAAAGAATCGTCATTTTCAGACAGCTACTAAATAGTACTATAAAATGGAACTGTTGTAGATTAGTTCTCCATTGGTAGATGCTGCAAGGGGTGTTTACACCAAATTATCAATTCATTGCACCATGGCAAAAGCAAATAGACCTTGTTTTGGTACAACTAAACAATCTAACTATCACGAAGAACGAATGGGTCGATAACGGCTTAGTAATGAAACATGAGGCAGATACACCTGATCATCCGTTCACAACAAAAATGCTGCCTCTTCACACTCCAGTAGCTCGGAAAATCATTATTTCACCATTTCTTCGTTCGTTCCACGGTGATCTGAGTCGACGTTAATATCGATATCGCAGCGCGATCCGAGAACATTCAGTCGGAATAAAAACTCAAATAAAACAGTTTGTATAAACAGAAAGTTGGATTGTGATATTCTCGGATTTTTTCACATGATCTCGCAGCCAGATGGCCTGGAGCTTTGAGCTTCGGAAGCTTTTTGCGTACGATATTTGACAGCATAAATTTAATAAGGGAAAGGATTTGGGCAGCCGAGCGTTCTTATTCATGGAGTTTTGCTTTTTGCGGATGCAGAGCATGCTGATTATTGTTAAAAGTCAGCGCGTTTTGCTATCAGCGGAGTTCCCATGTGCACGCGCAACTGAACAACGTTTGCTAAGTTGCCTTTTGCGGTATGCGAAGCGTAACTAGATTAAGGACCTTGACACCTTAAATATTACAGACGAACTTTAAACGGGGAGCGCGTGTGTTAGAATTTATAGGTTTCTTATTATATTCGGCAAAGAATTTAGAGTGAAACTCATCCAATAGAAGATAATAACGTAACCACGACACTTTTTGCTGGTTATTTTAAAATTAAGCTGAGTTGATACAAATATAAATTTATACAGTGCGTAAATTAAGTATGGAAACGGTGGTATTATTTGAATACGGCCACAGATAGAACTCTGAAATTTGGTATAGAAGTAAAACATACGGTTTTCTACTAATATTCGTGGTTCCATTTTTTTATCGATCGTTACGACTGCAGCACGGCGAACTTGATTATTTTTTAAAAATTGAAATGGGGGTCGAAAGTACCATCATTAGAAAGCTGTTTTTGTGTAGAATCTAACGATGTAGCACTTGATATGACAGTTTTGAAAAATAACTTCACTATACAAAATTAAACTTTGAGAATATTATACTTTTAACGGCTTGCTAGATATGCTAAAAATTTAGTTGGCGGCGAATGCTTTGTTTTGTTTTTCAAATCTAAACAGTACATTTATGAAGAATACCCATTTAACCATTAGGGTATGTTGCATTAAATAAATTACATACTTCCGCATAACTACGTCTTCTATCACCATACCCTATCAACATAGGAATCTCTATTCTCTCATTTTATGTAAGATTTGCCATGCTACTTTCTCACCAATTACGTAAATTCAAACAACACTTATAATTTTTGACGTTCAATATTTGTTAAACAATAGTGGCATTGCTTTGTTTTCAGCGCCTACTATCGGTTTCAGTTATCTAATAAATTTTTATCTACAACCTTTAATTTGGTATATTGCAGCCATCCCCGCTTATCGGAATTCCGTTCAGCACGTGTAGGTCCATGCTAATTGCTTGCATTCACTATCCATTCCTCTCACAAAACGATGGAGAAAATTTTCTCCCATATCGCGTGTAGTATGGATGGCAGCTTTGCAATGAATACGCTCGCTCAACTTTTGCCGCAACCAGTTCAGAGCACGGCGAACTTCCCGCTCAGCTCCGACGACGAACTTCCCGCTCAGCTCCGACGACGAACCACCTGCATTTCTGCACCACTTAATTCACTACATTCAGCTGAACCTCGATCTGTTTATTATTTTACGCTGAATTTGTTATTTACCGTCAATGTTCAAGTGTGTTATTATAAAGCGATAGATTAAGTTGAATCCGTTGTACTCTATACCGCCAAGTTTTGTAAGTACGTATAAACCGTAGCGGAAGTCGTGACATAAGTTTTGGATCATGCTCTTTTTATATTGCAGTAATGTCTTCAGCGCTCAGCACCGGTGCAGCAATGTTGTTGTCCCCCTGTTGATTTTGACAATTATCGCAACGAGCAGGTAGAATTCTTAGGAATTGTTTTGGAAATCCTTTATAATGTAATATTATGAATGTTATCTTAATAGAGTTCTTTGACGCTTTATGTATTATTGTCATTTGTAAATCCCAATGCAGTTACGTGTATTTTGAAGCTAAATAAGCACTTTCGGAGTTCCAGAATTAAGGTCAAGTACTAATGGCAGATCTGAGCAAAGCACACTTCTTCCAGCGCCAAGAGGTTTATTGTGGTAAAATTTTTATTTAACTACTAGCATCCAAAAGATCACGGTCAAGCCCTAAATTAATGTGAATTATTCTTTTGCCTTCGTATCTTACAAGGTAAAATAAGCTGATTGCATGTCGGAAACGAAGTTTCACTGGTAACAATTTAGAAATCAGTGTAATGGCATTTACAATTATTTAATATGAAATTATTTTAAAAATCGTTCCTTTTAGTAGCCACAGAAAATTGTAGAAGAGATTTACAAAAATATAACAGAAAGTAGTAAAATAAGAAATTCTTATTCCAAGCAATTAATAAATTTATTTTGTTTTTTCGAGAGAGTAAAAGTATAGACAATATTGGATCTCAAAAATACGAACGAAAGAAAGGATACGATACAATACAAGACAAGTAAGAAAATGGGAATTAAAACGATAATGTATAAGGCGAAACAAACAAGAAGATTTAAATGTAGACTACATGAGAAGCAGGGAATAGAAGAACCGTTACGAACTTTTATTCGCGGATGATAGAGCAATATATGGAAGTACATGTGTTTATGTTACAGAGGTAGCAAAAAACAACAACTGAAAATTGATAAATACAGTCATCGAGCTATACGTGGGGAATTAATGAAACATTAGCAATAGCGAAAATTTGAAAAACATTTAAAAGTGCTGAAATATCAGTAGACTAGAGGTTACCTATTAACTATACAAGATATCAGAAAATAATGGTTTGTGGAAAACACATATCGTTACAGGCAAAATACGGTTTACGGCAACAATATTAAAGGTTGCTCGACTAGTTAGTAGGAGGGGGAAGGAGGCAGGTCTTATACTTAGTGAACAAAGCTCGCTTGAGATATTTAAATTACCGGTGATGTATTGAAGAAAACTGACCAGGAAAGCCTTTTGCGCGTCGGGAGACATGCGTTCTCAACGCACAGAATGGACTTATTTTGGATCTATTTTCTCTGAAAGGAAGCTACCTCACTTGAGTGAAAACTCGTATTACATTTTGCCCCACAAAAAATTTTCGTCGGCCACAGCTCCATTCTAAAACTACACGACGTGTGACGTCATGTAGAGATACAAACTATCGAAGTCAGAAACTGACACCAAGAGACGAGAATCGAAGCCGGCTGGATTTTGGGAGAACCCCGGACTCGATGGATTTTGAACTGGGTAGACCGAACATTTCGGCTTGGCTTGTCGAAAATGAAGTTTTTCGATACACCAACGAGACGTGAATAGAAATTCAGAATGCTATTATGCTTTCGAAGCTCGAGTATTCGATAGAAATACCAAATGTGTCATAAAAACCATCAAATTTTCCAACACAGCAAATCGCATGTACACATTTATCAGGTATACAACTAGTAGCGGGGTCAATTTTTCGAATGGAATGAGTTACAAGAAAAGGAAACGTATATAATTGTAATTAAGAACTCCTAAAGCCGATTCACATGAGGCTGCAGAAATGGACTGCAATTAGAGGTGTTAAGTTTATAAATTATAAAGGATAAGACACGACAAAATTAAAAATAAAATAAAGATACAGGGGAGTGTAAATGCAATAATTATATTAAAAGGAATTAACTTGGTACTGACAAAGGGTGGATGACGATCGACTTACATTAAAGGTGTACAAATCGCTTTCATGATTAAACACCTGCAAATATTAAATATATGCAGTAAAACTAGCCTCTGTCATCCCTCGTCTGTAATGTTTACTTTCACGTTTAAAGATAAGAACTAATGTACGTTTTTATATTTTGCTATTGTAATTAAATTTAAGATTATATTTAGTATAATCGAAAGGTTTGCAAAGCTGGCCCTGCGCTGGAAGCGTATTGTGTAGTAAAATTCACACTTACAGCAAGAATGCTTGTTTAGCCTGTGTGCGGGACGAAGGGAAAATTGCAACTTTAAAGTATTTTTTATTTGCGTTTTCAAGTTCGCGTTTAGACGCATGCAGCCTCATTCGATGGCTGCACGTGTTTGCCACTTCCAAGTGCATTTGTCAGTTCACTTTGAGGAAAAAATCATTAAAAGAGCCTTGCAACCAATATTTCATGCATACAAGTGAAAAGTGTAGGAAATACGCGCTTACAAGTCTCGTGAATAGAATTTACGTAGTGTATATATAGGCACATTCCCATTTTGGGAAGCGCTTGTTTTGCGTGTATTCATATGTTTAAACCTATATACGAGCAGCACCATGCTATATCGCTCGCAAGTTGTTTGAGCATTTAATCTTGTTTTTCTTTATTTTTGTGTTCTTATATGTGTGCTTTGAAGTTAATAGATTGATGCAATTAAATTTTCCTTTCTTGTGCATTTTAAGTCAGTCTCAGTCCGACAACACCAAGGAAACCAGATTTCTATTTTGACAGATGGTGATTTTTTATAAGCCACTAACTCAGGTATTAAGAGGGTTTTATGTTCAATCAGCTAGCCAACCGGACAAAAAGGCAAATCGTTATTATAATATTAAGGCCTGGGAGACACCTTGTTCAAATTTAACGTAACTTCGTGAAAGGTTAACAAACGACTTGATTAAATATGCATGAAAATAAAAGAATGTGCAGAAAATCAATGGCAGATTCCATATTCAATTACACATTCTAGAAGTTCCCAGAAAGGGTTTACGAAATTGGTAGCAAATTCGGTATTACAAGAAACAGCTTCATCAACGTCGAAAAAATGCTTAACTAGTAAAAAACCACAAGAATGCTGCTACAGTAGATGCTTTCTAGTTCTAGTTATTGTATAAATGCCAAAGCAGTTGAATCGTGTTACCCTAGACTTTGCAAAAACTGAAACAGTCAAAAATCAAAATATTCTGATGGAACAAAATCCCGCTCTCAATTCAGCATGTAACACGTCAACATCTCTCAACAGCCTATTTTGCATTATTTACTAATTATAGTGCTTTACTCACTAAAACGAAGTACTAGTCCCTGTAGGGAGACGATTAAATCAAGGCCTTATTTGATTAAGATTTGGGTATCCTGAATCCACAGCCAGTGTGATCAGTTGACATCATAAATTCAAATGACAGGACAAATACTCATTTCAACCACTCAGGCGGTATTTGTACAAGACCCTGCCTGATATAGGGATTACAGGATAGCGCAAAGTGTCACTAGAGTGTTCGAGTTCAGCAGTAAACCCTGAAATTGAAGTTCCTCGGACAGATAGTAATTCTTCATCATAGAGACCAAGTTATTACTTATGCATGCATTTTATCAGCCACGACTACATATTCAACCGCTCCAAAACAAAAATATTTGAAATCTAGCTTGAAAAAGCTCGCAAGAAGTGCAATTAATAACATATTTACTCTAGTAAGTTGAAAGAGATCCCAAGCTATCCCGCATGGATGAAATTCATACGTCGCAATGATTCATCCCATAGAAATTTGCATAAAACTAAAGCGGGGAATCGGGTGGCTGTGAGCTCTGAAAAATGTGCATTAATTTCCTCATGCAGCGATTCTAACTGAAATAACTGAAACGGGGTATGAGTGCGTTCGTACTGATGTTTTATCATTTCCCAACGTAGCTATTCAATGTTTTCAGCGCAGCAGCGAGCTGAAATTTCAGTTCTATCCGAGCGCGCCTTTAATAATTGACGTTACGCTGCATTGTCCCGTGATCTCATTTTTTACAGCATTTCTAGAACTCGCTGTGCAGCGTCTGCACATGATTTTACAGCCTACTGTCGCTACCAGCGCAACAATATTCGTTCCAGCAGCAATATAAATTTACTAATTGGAATGTGTTTATTCAAATTTTCAGTTTTGCTTTGTATTGTTATTTTAGTTTGTTTTACGAACAGATTTGGTTTCAGGCATTTTTTCACTATAGTACCATAAATAAATTGTTGAAGACCTTTTTCTTAAGGTAGCGTAGCTCCGAAATAGATGTAGCATCTCCTCTTTTATGCCTGGGGATATAGAATATCTACAGTTGATCGTGGACACCGAACCACGCTAAGTTGGAATAAATTACATATTTGTGGAGTAAACTAGAATACAAGATCGTATGTGTTCGCATCAGAAGAGACCGCATAATTCGTCGAGTCAAACTTGAGGCAAAATTGCAGATCACGTGAGACAGATCAGTAGCTGTCGAGATATAGTCGAGCACAGAGATTGCGTGTGGTGTGCTATTTTGTTCCGTAAATATTGTCGTTTGCGATAATCCTAATTTATTGCAACCCTCCTGCACACCAATCAAGCTTTGAGAGTTTTTTCCATTTTCAAACCACAAGCCACATCATTTGCGAGCCCGCCGTTGTCGTTCAACTTTGACGCCTAGCAATTTAATATAATTATTTCGGCTATCGTGAGCAAGCCTCCTTTTATTTTAGTCAACGGCCCCGCTCCCGCCATACTGAGCTACTGGATACTTTTTCAGGCCGTTACATGTTGTAATGGGGGTTTTTAAAGGGTGTTCAAAGGCAACAAGTTTAACTACAAATAAGTAAAACACATATTACCACAGCCCTTCAAATGCTGAGTACATCAGGGACATTATTTTGAGAAATAATGATTTAAATACCTAAGCAAAAATTAAAACATGATGTTGCATACAACAGAGAATCGAATGGACACACTTACTGGAAAAAGATACTAAACATCGTAAAACAAATGAGATTATGGTATGACATAGTGTGGATATGTCAGCAAAAGGAAAAACGGAAAGAATGACATAGTAATCTCAATATGCTAGCAGACAATAAACTAGAAACCTCTAGATTGGAGGAAAAAGGAAAAAAGAGATTAGAGTACAGCTGCACTTCAACGTTGCACGAATAATATTTTATTTTATCCTATTATGTTATTATGACAATAACTCCTTCGCAACGAGTTGCGTTAAGATGCATTTAACAACACTAGTGTTGTTAAGAAAAATAACATAACGATACTTTATTAGCATTAATCACATGTTCACAGCACTGAAATGTATTGTCAGTCTATGTCAAATTCGATGTTAGTAGGTTAGGTTTTGTTTGTTATTTGACACAAACTGACGCAAAAGTTAACCTGAAAATCTCAAATTTAACATAACCTGACAGTGCTACCACCAATACAGTATTGAGTTTTTATTTTACTAGTGATACCACCACTCGCTGTTGTGTCATTAATAACCATTTTTCCTATTTTTTCAAGATTAGTATTTTAGGATAAAATAAACCGTGTTACGATATACGTAACGTTATTCGCTTTCTACATTACTCGAGAATTTTAAAGAACTCGCTCCTAACGTCGCTCGTTCATTCAAACTATTCTCTTGTAATGTAAAAACCTTGATAACGTTACTTGTATCGTAAATTACTAATAATTAACAAGTCGTCAATATAAGAAAAAGAAATTCACATTATATTTTTGTTTCTTCGAAGGTAGCGCTTGAAATCACTGCTAATCTTGTCTACTACAAGTCTCATAACAGAAATTCTTTAGTAAGAGCTTCAACATGGAGCATAAAAACTGCCACGTTAAACACTACTGTCTTGTATTTTGTCTACTCTATTCCTATTTATTAACAATCATTACGTTGATTTTATCGTATGATGTATGCTCGGCAGCCAAAACCGTTAATTTGATATAGTTTGGCATAACAGTTTTACGAAATTTACAAGTATTTAATTCAGTAAGAGTTAATTTGCACAATAAACCTGTTACCCAACAGCAAACATAATACGAAACAATTGAAATACTTTTGTGGCATCTTATTATTTTCATTGAGTTAAATACGTCTACAAGGCGAATAAATGGAAATCATGTCCGACTTAATTAAAATTAAACTTCGAAATTAGCTTTGGCAGACCTAGAGCTCTAGGAGGGCGATAATTTGAGTTCGGGGCGCATTCACCCGTCTTGGAGTAGAGAAGCTGTTCGCTTAATGGAGTAGTTCATAGTTAAGTCGTTGTAACCGACATTATAATGCGGTTTAGAGCAAATAGGCGTTATTTAAGTAAACGCGTGCGTGGTTGGCACAGCGCGGAAAATGGAGACCTAAGTAAATTCTCTTCGGGGGCCGTTGATGAGGTACAAGAAAGATAATTGACACACGTCAGGCTGGTGTGCGGATCCTGTCCCTGGGGAAATCAGTCGCATCCTCATGTCCCTGCAGCTTCCGGTTAACGAACTAACGAGCTACTCCGGCGAATATAATAAAATATTGCTATCACCTATCACGCCGTGATTTAGTTATGTCACACCACTTCAACAAACCTTTTTTAAATATGATGTAAATTCGCCGCGCGAGAAGGCCCTATTTGAATTTTAAATTTTAATAATAAAGTTTTTATGGGCCTTTTGGCACAAAAGGGTGGAAGCGATAGGTTTATTAGGTTATGTCCCTGCTACCGTCACCACTCATCGGGTCGGGAGAAAAATAAATAAGCCTCGGGCCCTTCTCATCATTTGCAATATACACGGAAAATTATCATTAGGACCACAATGCGAGGTTCGTAATGTGAAATTTGGCCATGCTCACTTTTCCTGTCGCACAATATCAAATCTTTTTGTGAATAAATGGAAGCACTTGTTTTGTTTAGGCAGTACAACTCTCTAAGTAAACCCAACGTGAAATCTAAACTGCTAACTCCCGAAGTCTTAAGCAGTACCTTGTGATGTACTAATGTAAATAACCTACCTAGTATTTTACATAGATCTCAAAGTTTCGTAAGCGATAGAATCGAGTAATCACTGTCTGCCTGTTGATTACTTATTTTTTTTTCAACACATCCTATTACATTTTAGCTTGGTATTTTATTGCACTTTTGAGGTGAAGTCACGCGGTGCGCCTATCTACGTCGTACGTCTTCAACGCAGCCGTTATCTTTATTATTTGGATTCCCACTTTGAATTTGAGATAACGTGGGCACCAAAAGCGTATAAAAGCACGCGCATCTGTCAGAATAAACTACTCTTCAATTCCGCCTACCTTAACCAATAACCTCTCCTAAATCCAAAGAACCTACCTGGGTTGCGCACAAGGCTCCGGATCAAGTGCCGCGCATAACCACCCTTTTCGGAAACCTCGATCGAATTTGACGCTGGTCTATGTCGAGTTCAATATCTGTCCTATCTTAGTGAACGCTTCGGCGCCGGTTCATGTGACGTGTCCATCGTTGCCGTAGTTTCTCCCGAATAACCTTTGTGTCCCCCTCCCCCGTATGAGTCCAGTATTTCACTGTAAGATACGAATCCATCTAGCGTCAACTGAAGCAAACAACTCCGAAATCGCCCGTTACGAAACTATAGTAGTATAATCCGGGCAGAGGTGAACTCACCTTCAAGATCCACGAATACTAAGGCACGCTTATCACCTAATAACGATCAATTAGCTTCAATACAACACAACCATTATTGACAACGTTAATCTTTGTTTTATTCACAGAATTAAAAGGTTAATCATATAGGAAACTTTCGCAGGAGGCAAAATCCGATCAGCCGCGCCATCTAGACGGCACGAGCTGAACTCGACCTGTCGCCAGGGCCAGAGGGGTTGCCGCCGTTACTAGGCGTTTGGTCGTCCGCCCAGAAAATATTATGAATCTTGTATAGGACTTAGACATTTTGTGACATTTTATTACGTACATTATTTTATTTTGTAATGCGAAACATTAATAGACGTTTGTTTTCGACTACCTTCTTTGGATGTGTTCATAGTACCATGACCCAAGCATAGAGCTATCCGAGGTCCATGCAACTAAAGAATTAAAGAGTAATTTCCCCCGCTGTGTTATATTTTTGTAGCGCCAGAGTTGAGACGGTGCAGTACCAGGAAGTACGCCGTTAACGGTGTGACAGATTGACGGGGTTTCGGAAAGAGATATTTTGGCGACCCTCACTCGCCGTGTTTCAAGTCATATTCCTACCTGTGGAATGAAGGTCCCTGAAATTTATTTTTACTAGGCGCTAACGGGCGTTGCGATACTTTTTCTGATGCAAGTGTAACCTTATGGTGTATATTTTTAACTTAATATGAATTTATTAGTAACGGTTTTAAGAAGAAATTGATGCTTCATCAAGATACGTCTTTATCTTAGATAAAAATTGCTGAATGAAAACCTATCTCGCAGGGTAAATAAACGTACTTCTATACTATAATTACACTAATATAATATGAATGCAACTATTATTTTATTTTTTTCTTGAAAAGGTAGTCTACCTTAAAATATTTAAATTGTCTTTCAACAATGCAATTCAAAATTACTACATAATCAATAAATAAGAAAATTTCAAGACAGTGCCATTATTTAGAAGATATGTTCCTGGAAAGGTTATTTCCACCACCAAGAGAAGCTAAAACATCAATGTTGAGTACCAATATTTGTTATATACTGTTTGCTTTTCTACCCATACCAGCAATTTGGTTGTTAAACTGTTAGACCAGTTTAAAAATTGCACGCTGCGACTGCGACTGCCATTTCATTCAGTTAGTGTTCCGCAAACAAGCTAGAAAGAAGGTGTGAACATTTAAGTGTTAGCGTTCTATATAACGTAGCAGTCATTTTATGGCGCTTATCGGCCGCTATTGGTATTCTTTGTCGACGTTGTCCAAGATACTGTCCAAAAGTTTACTGTTTCTTGTTTCAATGTTCTGCAGAGACACACCTGAGGCTCCTGATAAGTTAAGCCCACTGAATTCCGCTATCAACCATTCTTCGCATAGTCGAATAGTGACTTTTCTGATTTAACATTTACGCTGCCAACCATGCAACATTTCAAGCTAAGTTGAATATGTTATTTTAGTCAAGCAATGCATGTTGTGAATTACCGTCGAGCTTTTGAACACATTGCCATTGGGGCTGCAAGTCGGGTTTGTTGCAAACTATTGCCGGCTTGCCGACTGTTAATACTTACTTACTTACTTTTTCTTTATGTTGCTTGACATAACGTCACGCGTCAGGTACTTTTAGCGATAATTTATAATGGTCACCAGAGTTCAACTGAAATCAGCAATAAATGTGTTTATGTGTGTTATCTCAATAACTGTGACCGTTTCCAAAATTAATTCCATGTCAATTATTTGTGAATCGTAGTGCAGCTACGAGAATATTTAAAGCGCGATAAGCATTTCATAATTAGGCAATAACGTAAGTCATATATGGTAACTGGGCACATGCCCTGATTCCGATGGGAACTGTTACATATAAAATCCCTCAACGCCATCTCAACAGACACAGTAATTGGCGCCAACAAATTTTTCGGATTAGCCCTCGTATTTGCTGTGATTACCGCGAACGAGCTGTTTCCCAGCCTAAAACTAATTTTTTCCAATGAGCTGACTAGAGCACTACTAATAGGCGCATTTGAATAGGGAAATATTGCCAATGGTCGATTTACAGTTCAATAGATAAAAAAGCAAAGGTAGTCTATGACTGCTAGAATACAGCGAGAAAAAATCATATTGAAATTTCTTATGATATCAGAAACATTTAACGTAAAGATGTTTTTTTCTGTTGTTGCCTTAAGCTACTTAAAAGATTATTATACCACAATCAGGAAGTTATTATTATAATGCCTCTATTGTTTACAGAATATGATTATCCAGGTAAAATCATTTACAAACAACTTAAATTTGATATACATATTTTCCTTCCTGTGAAAACATCTAGACTACACCAGTTACACTACCTCGTCTTCGTGTATTAATAATAGCATATAAAGTATATCCCGGGAATAAAATAATATTGTAGCACGTCCCGAACGGTCGTCTCCTGATTATTTGTTTCCTTCCAATTTGTCGGAGATGTGATATTTGCACAAAGAGAGCAAATTTCGATAGCTAGCTTCTGTACAAGGCACAGGCGGGTGCAATAAAACACACAGAAACATCAAATACTTTACCGATGTCAAATTCAGGATCTATATATTTCACGAGCACCAGCGAGTTTTATTTCTAGCCCACTACGAATGCGGGGATTATTTGACAATTACCGCTGCATAGATCATTATCGTACAAACTGCGAATTATGTTTTATTGCTATTCCGGCGCTATAGCCTCGTTATTTTCGGTGTTATCGAATAGTGATATAAAAAGCTCTGAGTTTGATAGATTGGCTTATGTTTATGTACGATGGATAAAATACACTTCCGGCGTTATATTAACAAAATATGTTGTTATTAACGAGAAATGGGAAAGCAAAGCATCTACATAATGTCTTGCAATGGCGTAATAGTGTGATAATATGTGTAATATACTTTCATACAATTTGTAGAATTAGCGAGAAAGATTATTGACGACCAAAATGAAATTAATTTGAAAATATTTGTTGACGGTAAGCAAACCTAGCGAAAAGCAAATTTAAAACGCAGCTGGCATCTCTAGTATACAACCTATTAGTGTTTTTGATATACTATAGATATTATTAACACCAGGAATATTAGTTTTATGCTAATGACTATAAGACCTGTGTAAGACCTGTGTATTATATTATGTAGACGTTTTGACCACGTCATCATCTATACCTGTATCGATGAATTTCGTAGATTGTATTCTATACAAGACGTATATCGATAGTGCAAGTGAGGAACTATACTGAAATTCTAAATAAAACTCAACAGTTGGGTTGGAGAAGGAATCAGATGTGTCAATTATGTAAAACATGTACAAACAACAAGATCAAGTAGCCAAGAGGTGAAGAATTTGAGCTTACAATCGGCAGGTACTGGGTTAGAACTTCACGCCCCGACATGGATTTTCTCTTACCCGACCACCATACGAACACCTTTGGTAGTCGTTATCTCCGTAGAAGGAGTTAAGCTAGCCACGTGCCGTGGTTGCGGCCGACGAGGGTATATAGAATTACCCACTACACAGGTTATAACAAGAGGAAGCTGTATCAAATGGGTTAACTAGATAATGGCCAACACATTCTTGCAAGTCGGAGGTATTGGCTTATACTGTTTTACTTTGTAAGACTGTCACATACACATTGTAGTTATACAATTCGTCCACAATGAAGCTATACGTTTTCTCCATTTCTGCAACGTTTGGGTAGAACATGTATTAAGAGAATTGCCGAGAGAAAACAGGACATCAATTGCACGAGACATGTGATAAACGTCTGCTATAATTACTTTCAACCTGAATATAATATTAACTGTATTGAAGTAACGCCTGTTATGATAAGTTAAAATTCCGCCTCATCTTACAAAATTTATCCTGTTTACGAAATAACCAACGGCATTTTCTGCTGTTCCATGAATATATTGCAAGGTCCTGCAAGGGCGAGCTTTATTTTACGGTTTCCGGTGCGCGCAAGTTGTGCTCAGTTGATTTTCCCCCTAGGCAATAGAGGACGCCCTGGATCACGTTTTGGAACTTTGCTCTCAGTTATTGAAGCCATTTTTATCTTAACAACGTTCTTGGTGTTATCCCGTCGAACTTCAGCGACAAGTCTCAATCTGCTGAGGCGTACGTGTCGGTTTAAGCGTCGGTCTTTTTGCAAACCATTGTGCAATCTGTTGCAACAAACGTAGCGCACGTGTGTAGAAATGAGTCGGCTCTAGACCCAAGATCCGTTGTTGATCAGGCTGTTACATTTCAATTTTGGCAACTTTTTGCGCCTGGAGTTAGGCAATCCAAAGTGCATCTTGAGCTTAGTTCTTTACCGGCGACTGCAGTGCACAATTCTTCAAGTTGACATCTTGACCATTAGGTGGCGCATTTGTCGCGCATTGGAATCGTTATATCGACCCATTTATTGGACAACATTTATGTCATGAATCTTCCTTGTGATCGCTATTGGTTGGGTATGTAGTAAGGCGACATTCGTTTATCGATTTTTGGAAAACAGTTGAACCGATTTCGGTGTTGGGTCTTTTTGCCGTGAGCGTCCATTTTGGATGGCGTCCTAAGTACTTCATTTTTGTGCCGAAAATCTCCAGACGAATTGCCAATGCGCAACTTATTGCTGATGCAAGTGAATTCCCCTTGATGTCTGGTAAATAGCCTTTTGTTTCCTTAAGTGTGGTTCTAATTAAGAACTTTTTCATAGGAGATTTTTCCAAGTACAATTTTTTACGTTGAATGGAGAGCTCAAATTCCTCCAAATTTTCCATGGGCGAATCGCCCCTGCAAACGCTGGGGATCGCTGGCTTCATGTGATACCGTAGCAGGCCCAACCTCCTGGTTCCCACCCTGCTGTATTCTGGGCCCTGTTGGGAATTCACCGGCCAGGTTGGAATGTTTTGGGGAAGGCTCCCTGCTGCGTCTGAAGATGTGTTGCCGCATCATGGCTCCGACAAAATAAGGTGCTGTAATTATTTGTACTCGTCCGGCGCTGCCCTTTTTGCACTCGAGTTCTGGAGTGCAGCCGATTTGTTTTGGTATCGTGCACCTCGTAGGAGCTGCATTGTTCGGGGACTTTAGATAGGAAATTTGCCTGCGAGTGTAATTCCATTTAATGTATTTATTTAGTATATGTTTATTCAATGTCACTAACATTTAAATATTCTTTTGCTACATCCAGGCTCATGGAGCTTTAAGTAATCAATGTTACGGATGTTAATCTAAATTAGATTTTGCTTGAGTTGACCTGGTCAAAAGTATTTAGCCATTTCAATTTCATTGTTTGTAGTTAAAATGTAATTTGACTTTATGGACGGATCCATTCTTGCTTAATTTGACACGATCAATTAATATTTAACGTTTAAATGTTCTTTATGGTGCTACTGTGACTTGAACGTAGTTTATAGTGTCACACGTTCGGCTCATTTACCGGCCTATTTGGCTACTGGAAGCGCCACTTACACAGCTCTGCTTAAAGGGTAGCTCACCAGGTTTAGAACGCGCTCAACAATGGAGCAGCGAATGCAGGTGCTCATTTACTTAACATGTGCTATAACGCGGCGTTTGGGGACGTATTTATTTGTCTTGTACAAACCTATTTATTGAAATTTAGTAAATTGAATTAATCTAATTAAAAATTGGGGGTCCTAATTAAAGCCAAATTTTTCATTCTCATTTATCATGTATTTCAAATAACTCGGGCTGAATACTTTTATTTGACCTTATTGCATATTTGTGATTAACCCAAATGTACAGGCTGCTTCAAATAATGTGGTAACACTGAGGTTATTATATGTATAGTAAGATTTTCTGGCTTTTATTTACTGCTGCATCGAATATCTGTTTTTCTTTATTGAGCTATTTAGGTTCGCCGTTACACGTTTCATCTGGGGGTAATAAAACTGAAGCTGGACAACGGCGTGGCGCCCTTTCCTGATCCTGCAACATCAGGTAATTCGTTCTTAGTCACCCACCCCCATCTTCGGCTAAGAGGCCGCGAGCGTACACTCACAAGCTACCCTTTTTTGGTGACAAAGATTCATTTAGCAGGTATTAGCGCAGGGGGACATTGTGTCATTGTAGTAAATAGTTTTGTTGTATTGAATATAGGAAGAGGGTGACAAGGCTTTGAGAGTCTCCTTCAAACATTTTATTAATGTATTGACAATTAGACAAAATGTAAAAAGCTACAGAAAGAGTAATGCTAGGACTACAACTTAAAGATATAAGAACAGATTTACGTCTTAACAGAAAATGGGCGGAGCTTAGCGAGTGAGAGACGGATGGTATATGGGACAGTATCTTAAATAAATGGAAACTTTGGCACGAGAAATGAAGTAGAAGAAGACCACAGCTGTGCTAGGCCGATTACATTTAAATAACAGAAAGGCTCACATAGATAACAACAGCTCAAAATAGAAACCAATGGAAAACGTTGGAGAAGGTCTATGCCAAAAAGTCCAATAGAAGAGACTAGATCGAGATAGGGAATCGGCGTTATGAAAATTTTCTTATACAATGGGGTAGAATAATATAATTTTTTTCTCCAACCACACGGATAAGACACCATATTGTCGAATAATTTTGTATAAAAAGTAAGCCATTTCGGAATGTTCACCAATTACCTTGGCAACTGTAGACTTTTCGATTCATGTTTGCACTAGTACAAAAATTGAAGCAAGATAGGGTTTTAAATGTTAAATTTTAAATAAAAAACAAACGCTTCGTCAATATTCGGCATTCGCCGTCGTTGTTGTTTATTTTCCCCGTATAGTGATTGTTTATTTGAGCCATGACAGTTCTACAATATAACCTACAATATTTGATTCTAAATAATAAGTCATATTACCGAATTTATGCGTAGTTGGAGAAAAAATAGTATGTTTCATTCGCACAAAAAATGCGTTTACGGGTAGCGTAAGACTCGCTGCGCTGCGCGTCGTCCGGCGATCTGTCTTACTTGTCCCGAAATCATGCATTTTTTGTACTAATGAAACAAATAACTATTCAACTCACTAAACATGAAATGGAAAGATATCACTTCAAAAGGAAAATGAATTATAAGTGGATTGTAAATAGTATTACAGTTCCTCTACACCGGTCGTCGAATCTTGCAGTCTCCTCTGAAGGTTTTCATTATAGAAAGATTAAGACTGAAAGTTCTGTTGAAACCTGATTTTATTTGATATCGGGACACAATATGCCCATGAGACAAGATTATCTTTTTGTTGCCAAATCTTTAGGCTACTACATTTTGTTATCAAAATTGATAAAAACTCCCACACAAAAAAGTTGGGGCAATATTTTCCTTAGCCCCCCCCCCCCCCCCCCAGTTTTACCCGTCTATGTGCATTTTACATCATTCTGGGAACTGTTTTTACTACTGAATCCTTCCATGATCAACCCTGGTGGTGGGAAAACTGTAAAAACTTAAATTATATTATTTGTAATTACCTCAAACATGGTTTTCAAAACGTTCTCAAGCGTTTTCCCTGAGTTACAGTGATCCATTAGCTTCCCACAAGATTCTCCATTTTCCAGTACTCGCGTTGCCTGTTAAATTGGATCTGGTGAATACTAAGCTAACAAGCGATTGTTTTGTAAAAATGGAGGCAAATTTGGAAAAACGATTTCAATTAAATTTTAACGAACTGCTTGTACCAATATTTGTCGATAGAGGCAGCGCCTCGAAAATGGCAACATTAGAATTTAATGCCGCTCGCCAGAACTTTGCATAAAAACGGGAATGGGGCGAATTTTAATTTGCAGAATTACTAAGCAGCAAACATTGGAAATAGCATTTTGTAATTACTGTATTAAGCATACCTGAAGTTTTAGAAGGAGTATTTTAAGTTGGCCCCAAATCGGAAAGGCGTACCAAACTATGTGTCTAATTGCTTAAACAAAAGCAGGGCATTAATTGCTTTGGTGTCGAGGGCGAATTAAAAATATATTCGAAGTCACCAGTAAAGTTTCGTCTCAAAGTCCACTCGTGGGTCGAAGCCTACACTTTAATTTAGTAGAATAACGACGCACGCAGGATGTGTAAATGTGGAAACCTTGTATCAAACTTCCTATAAACAACTGTATAACGAGATTTGGCAAAGCTACACCTAAGCGCAGTAACAGAAATTAATAATCTTTAAAAAGACAGCAAATGTATGCGTGTATATATCGTGTAGCATTTTGTCTCTCTGTTTAGCATATTAGAATTCAAATGGTTTTAACTCTGTCGCCAAGGTGTGGGCATCCGGTTAAATCATTCCGCGGTTTTCGCTTAAACAGTGATTCTAACCATATGCCGGAAGTAAGTGTTTTAAAGTGTGAAATAAATTAACTTCGATAAGCGCGCGGAGAAGTGCGGCATTGGTGGTGTACCGCTTGCAGTGCTCAGCTTTGTTACTTTGCGCGACCGAATTGAGACACACCTAAAAAATGCATTTTAGTGCGAGACACAAAAGTTATGTGCCCGCTTCTAGAAGTTCTTTCAAGTAAGGTCTCTGAGCAATTTTGCGGGTAAATAACGAGTACTTATGAGCATACACCGACAGAATCTCCAGCCCGAAACTGCTACAATTTCAAGGAGGCATTTACACAAAGCAACGTAAGGCTACTGCTACAGCTGCGAAATAATTGCATTGCGTACCTACACGCAATTATTACAGGTTGGTGGTTTTCCCGTTTGAAATAGGTGCAATTAGTAATTGTATCAGCGAGTGTATCAAATCAGGCGCGGTTGAAGGCGACTGTGGCAGTGTAACGTCAAGCGTCAACCATCGCTAGAGTATTCGATTAACTATCAGGACTCAGCGAAATTTTCTGGATGTATTTAATGCGATTTGATGTGTTCGAATAAGACGATCCTTCTTGTTTCCGTATTGTTTAATTATCAATGTATTTCAGTCGCAATTTTGGTTCACTGGTAACTGTACGTGTACGTAGCACTTAGAAAAAGCTCGTAGTTCCCTATTATTAAGTAACACAGTTTGGTTCGGCCATATCCATTTATTTTAGGTTTAATTCTATTTTCTTTCTTGTTTTACACGAATGTCTGTGTTTTTAAAGCCGATATGTATACAGATATATATATTTGTGTGTTACTCATTGTGAACAGTTTGGACTTTATTTCGGTAGAGTTTATCGAGCATATTATTTCAGATTTTGAGCTATAGTGGATCAACCTCCGGAGCTTTGTTACACTGAATATCCATAACCTCAGCTGCGGCAAAAGGCAAGAGTCTGATTGTCAACTTAACTAGCTGATAACACAAAGGAAATAAGTAGAACAAATTAACATAACAACGGGGTTAGTAAAAGCACAATTACACTATTACTTAGAACTGCATAAGCTGCAATGATATTTTATTAAATCACCGGTAAAGCTTCACAACGCGTAAGTAACTGCAATCCTTGCACCATTCAGACAAACAGTGTAATTTGAAGCTTTCCATATGTAATTTTACTATATTGCAAAGCTCAACACTTGCCTATTAGTTAGAATTACTAATATTACAATAAATCTCCATAGATATTAAATAGCAACTTCAGCATCAAAGCAAATAATAAATTAAAATCGGGTAAAAGGGTAAAGCTTTGGAAATGTTTGAAAATTAAAAATGTGTAAAACTGAACGTGGGAAACACAAATTAGGCGGCGATGTTAAATATACCCCCCGTGGATAAGCTATTTTTAGTACTTTATTGGAACGGTATATTAAACCTTTACAGTTTGTGACACAATTTATTTGAAAATTAGAGCGGATGGGTTAAAACATTAGGTAGCACCAGAGTACGCCCACAAACAAATAGCTTTCCTAAAAGCTCTTTAAAGAAACTAATCCTTGCCATAGAATATTGCTGATTAATAATGCAACCATTAGGTATCAAGCAAATATTCAAAAAAAGTTTTAGGAAGCTTTAGTCAACTTTGCATGCCTACAGATAAGTCTGGGCACCTAATTTAGCCTACTTTTCAGCCATAGACCTCAACAACGCCCAACTGTTTTCTGCGGCGAAATCCAATTCCATTTGCAATATAATTAACATTTAGATTAACACGCAGCGGTCGCAGCTTTAGAATTAGTAGAGATAAATTCAGATCCGTGGCCATATGCCGAATGGTTTCTCAATTTCCGACTGACCTTTGTGAGCAGGATATTGCCGTGCACATCCTCACTTTTGGTGCCCCGAAGCACCCACTCTGGTGATTACAATCGATGTGCAATCAGCAGCCACTTCAATCCATTATTGATTCGGTTACGATAATTCGACTACATCAGTTTGCATTAGATGTGCACTGATTAACAAATATGGCCGGTACATAACCTGACAGGCTTAATGGTCTCATCAAAATAGTTGTTTTAAATAAAGTAACTAACTTGAATCTATATCCTTTTGCTTCTTAATTTTTACTTCCTTTTACTATAAAGGAAGTATTGGATTCACCCCAAAAATTCGAAATTGAGTTTTCAACGGATCTTCACGTTTTAGAGTCCCCTGATCCCAAAAAACATATTTTTTTTTCATTGGTCTGTCTGTCTGTCTGTGTGTCTGTCTGTGAACAGAATATCTCAAAAACGAAAAGAGGTATGGCGTTGAAACTTCATATATAAGTTTTGTGTACTATGTAGATGAGACAGCAAGCTTTTGAAGAAAATCGCATAACCGGAAGTAGGTGTTTACTCTTGTGATTTTTCAGTTTTTTTCGATTTTTTCAAAAACGGCTCTAACGATTTTTTTAAACTTTACATTTTTCTTACATTTTTAATGTGTATTGATGTGAGATAGGTGATTTTCCAGTTGAATACTTCTAAAGTGGGTTTCTTTTGTTTTTTTTTTCTATTTTTTTTATTAACTCCTATTTTAAATAAAAACACCCGGTATATTATTACATTTTTGAATTCACCTTAAAATTCTAGAGAAAATTTGTCTCTTCAACTAACACTCGATTTTGTACCGTTTTTGTAGAATTTGTAATTTTTGAAAATTTTTAACAAATGGTTAAAAATTAAAAATGAAATTTTTGACTAATTATAAGATCACTGTAAAAGGAAGTTGTGTGAGTGTATCACACCAGATTTTTCTTATTACATTTTTGCCAGACCACCATTAGCTAACGATGTGATACATTAAAGAATACCTAAAGTATTGCTCGCAAGTTAGTTGACTGTAGCTATATATTATTCTGATGGTAGTTGTGATATAGTATTTCTAGTAGCAATACTTAGCTTTTCTGGATTTTATTAACTGCCAGTTATTTTCACCGAATGATCTTAAGTTTGGAAACTGCATATTTTGTCCAAAAGTAAAACAGTCCTCAAGCTGATTTTTTCTCCAATAAAGATTGTATCTACTTAACAAAATAGTTGTATTACCTACATGATAGTGGTAAAGACAATAACAAACAACAGTTGGACGACAGTTAATTACGAATGTACTGTAATAAGTAAAATTTAATCTTCAGAAAAGGCTAATTTTACAAAGAAAACTGCCAAGGCGAGTAAAATGCATAGATTAACTTACATGTTCTATGAGATAAACTATCTTGTTCATGGTTATCAATAATCAAGATCTCAAAAGCCATAGTTATGAATACCCCTTACCCTATATACGGGCAATTAAAAAACTAACGGCCGCCATGTCCGCATGCTGGAAATTCTACTTTTCGAAAGAACTGACGACCGCTAGCGGATCTTGTAGATTTTCTACAAGTCGTGTAGAAGATCTACAAGACATGTAGACGATGAACCTGAACAAGAATGAAAGTGATAGCAAATTTCGCTACTATACCATAAATAAAATAGAAGACGCAGTCTGAGATGCGCACCGAGTACAAAATACTATGCAAACCTAGGATTTATTATTAAATCAAATACTTTCGTAGATAATCCGAACTCGATATGCACAACCTTTGAGAGCCTAATGAAAACTATGTCACTGAATAGCAGCACGCGGCTCAGGGGACTAATTAACTTAACGTGGCGTCCCCAATGCATGTCAGGTAAATCATTATTTAATAAGCTCAAACTCATGTACTAATCAGAAAAAGGAGCAACTTCTACCTTATACTATTGTCCAACCAGAGCGTAGGTCATTTGCAGCAGCGAAGTGGCCGCTTGTTCTAATCTCTAGCAACCAACTAAATGTTTTGCTGCAGGACTCTGCCAAAAACATCTGGTTAGTCAACTATTGGACACTGGTTTCAAGTCACTTCGGTCACCTTTAAGCTTAAGGAAAAAACTCTCTGGCGTCGCGGTGTACCAATATCTGCACACTTTTGCTTACAATTTTGGTATTATCGTCGAATCACTTCGTATAGAAGAGTTGCCATGGTCAGCCGAAGTTTACCAGGATGTATTTTGTATACCCACTTACTTGCAGTCAGGGGAATAAGTTGGACCTTAATGTCGTAGGATTATTATTACCAGTTACTCGTAGGAACTAACACATTTTATTTTTGCATAACTGTCACTCTTACGGCATTTAACAAAACAACTGGAAAATCTGTTGTTTCATAGAACATACATATACTGAACTTATTTTACATTTTAACATCAAAAGCTTATAATTTTTCTAGTCAAATAAGAAAACGTGTTGGCATCCCACTTGGCACAGATTCGAAAATGTAATTCACTCCCTTATGTTTACCACACACTTATAAATAAACTAAGTTAAACTATTGTAATATTTCACAAACTTTATTTCTTATATCTCCACAGTTTTATTTTTTAATTTGTGTGAAATATAATTACTGAAACATTTGAACAGTTTGAAACATGTTCATTTTACAATTTTTGCTGTAAAAACGTTTTATAGGCTTAAAATACCACTAAATTCAACCTATACACCATAAATTACGTGTCTATTCTTATCTTCACGTACATCAATTTATAACACGAATTTTAACGATATTAGATTTTCAGGTGGTGCGTCCTACGATCAATCAATCGTGACAAAGGAAACGAAATTTAAACCTAACATTCGCTATAAAGTATGGATTATCAATCAAGGACTACAAGTAAATGACAGTATCAACTATTCCGATGAGATTTATCTAAGAAATCTTAAATCGTAAATAATTCAAAAACGGCATGGCAAATTAATATAAAATTTTACATTATAAATTTACTTTAGCGCTTCATACTAACCAAAACTATGACCTTCCAGCTAGATTACTTCAATTACGTACAGTTATTAATATTATTAATTAATAATGTCAGCATGGACGATTTACCGAAGTCACATAGCCTCACACATTATTTTCTCTACTTGTCTACTAATTCCTCATTGAAATCTTAATTAAGCTCATGAGCTGTAAAGGTGTTTACAAACCACCTTAACCATGTCTTTGAGAACCTTCCCTGTTTTATTTTGTCCTCCATATCGTGTTTTGTTGATGGTTTAGTTAAGGTTTTAATTAATTTCACCCTCAAACCAATATCTAGTACAGTTTGCTTATCTTTATCATCAAATATATTCTTTTCCCTTTAATATATGCTCTATTTACTGCTTCGAATTCCTGCGTTTCTTCTACTTTGTATCTCCCCACTCGTTTTAATTGGCTTGGAAAGCAATTTTCCATACCTATATTTTGAAATCGCTGGAAGTCATGCAGAGTCTATTCTTCTCACTTCATCAATCAATATCTTCAAAAACCCCAGGCAATATTTCTTGTTTATCGTCTTACACAATGCGATGCACTTATGGTAAGCAACACATTCGTGAGCAGAGAAAACAGTGACCATGAAACCATTTTTCGGCTTCGCTCGAATGTTTTCTCCATATACCAATTACTTCAGGGACTAACCTGTATATTGTTTTCGAATAATAATCAAATTGTATTCCAAATAATTTCAAATTATTAGTTCGCTCATTTCGTACCGATTTTGGAAACCACAAACCACAAACATTCGCTGGCCCTCAAGGGCCCAGCTTGTAGCATTTCGATTGTCCAAACGCGGAGGCATTATATTTTCGTTTCTCAAACAAGCCACTTGCTTGCGAGAATTTTCTTCGTGCTAATTACGCCACGACGATTGTGTTTGAAAGCTGATAAATTGATTCAGGTACGATGGGTTTTTTCTTTCTGTTATCCTCATATTAATTGCATTTCTTTAGTTTTTACCAGGAATAATTTTCACATGGAATTCTCAAATTGCACTTGGGACTAACAATTGGAGCTGTAAAGTTGTTTACAAACCACCTTAATTTTGGTTATTTTGTAAATACAAATTTATTTAGCTACACCACTCAAAACCGCCTAAAAACCATGAGAAAAGTTCTCGGAAAACGAATGCAAGGTCGGAAAGTCTTTAAATTTATTGAAATATCCTTAACAGCTCGAGCCTTAAGAATTGCAGTGAGTTTTTCTATGCATCATATTGTTATTGAATAATTGGAGTTTTTTATAAGTCAAAATCATGCTTATTGTACAGGTTATATACTAGTACAAAAATCTATTATCTATTTTCAATATGAAATCATTCTTAAAGTTTTCATGTTGGTCTCTAACCACAGCAATATATTTTGGACAAGTAATAATAGTAACCGAATAAGTTCAGCCGAAGCAGCTATCACGAAGGATCGAATTAGGGATGGGCTGCCTCCGGTAAATTACGACGAGACGACCAGAAACGTATTTAAATCAGAACTATCTCAGTGTGCTTATCCCTATGGGCCTAACAACGAGACTGATGAAAATATTAAATGCGAATTAAAGGCATAGGAAAGCGCTCTACTGAATATAACGCTGCGTAACAGGAAAGAAGAAAGGGGAGATTAAAAATTATACTAAAGTTATTAACTTTGCAATGGTTCTGGCTTACTTTCAGGTTGATTACGACTCTGCTACCTGTTGTTGGGTGGTCCGTTGGAAAAATGTCCAGCTCAAACTTGCGTTAATTCAGGTCACTGGCAATTTTTCTTTGTTACTATAATTTTAAGCACTACACAGGGGTAAATAATTTTTGTGCTTACAATACCGTTTAAAACAATTAATTTGTAAACTGTTCGTTTTGTTTGTTTATTTATTCATTGTTTCTATCATCTCCATGATAATTGTTGCGTAGCAATTTATTTGCGTTTATCATAGTGTCCTTTCTTACCGAGATCCACAAAATACAAGATATTCTTGACGTTTCTGTGTTTCTAGGTTATAATTACTATTTGCATAAAATACTGAACTTACGGGTGCAATAACTAACTGCAATTCAGGTAGGATACTTTAATTAACCAATACATTGACACTTTAATCAATATTATCGGGTTTTAGGTTTTCCCGATTCGCCAATCAAATTGATACTGTGTCTTTGCAGATTGAAGTGTGCGTTACAGCGAAATCAGATTCCTGAATGAACTAATTAAAATGAATATTATTGCTACATACAGAATACGGCAGGTTGCTGGGACTTTTGCAAAAGCAAGGAGAATATGTATGTGGCCGTCGTGGTGTTTGACAAACGAACAATCAATGTACGATAGGGGTAGGTCGTTAGGATCATTATACATACAAGATATATATTCGATTGTTTTTTAAATACAATTACTGCCATATGTAAAATCTCCTTGCT